>MDKI01253738.1:0-20118 GCA_005239505.1 Nicotiana paniculata | reverse complement strand
CATTAATGCTCATAAAATGTAAGGTATATCACATGTTAAACTATGCAATTTAGTCTCGTATCAGTGACCTTATTAGAACTGTCATGCTAGAACTTTCATTGTACCATATAGACATTTGAAATCCTTTAGCTTAGTTCCCTATTCTGGACTTGTCTGGAATTGTGCACTCTGATATGTTTATCTTATAACCTCGGAAAACCTGATTCCCCTAACTCTCTCGATATGTTCTTCTGCTCAATATGTTATCTCCTGTTAATTGATCGAGTCTGGAATGTCAGTATTGTTATATCAACTTTCCATGAGGAATATAAGCCTCATTGATCCTCTTAACTTGCATGTTCTTTGTTTAATCAACCCTGCTATGCCTGCTTCTAAAATACAAATGTATTTCTTCAATTCTGTCACTTATTCGTTGTTAGTAGGTCCATATTTCTTTAAGTGATTGCTAGGTGTATTTGTTAACTCGCAATTGTTTGGTAAGTGAGACTCCATCTGGGTTTTAACATGGTTCCAAAATCTGGACTTGGGCTGTGAAGTTGATAAACTCCATTGCTTGAGCTGAGTTCGCATCTGGGCCTCCTATTCGTAGAAAAGTTAGCTTGTTGAGAGCCCAAGCAATACTGGTTTATTTTTTACTTTTGGGCCTGCCTTTGGCCTGCAGTTTTCCATGTGTAATATTTATATTCATGTTCATTGGGCCTGTAATAATTTGTAATAACAACAATTGGGGTGTTAGTGAAATTGGGGAAACGGGCATATTTTTACGCTTGCATGAAAAGGTAAAAACATGCATATAGGACCTAAGTGTTTCATTTTTCTCAACTTGCTCTATTTCTATGTGATTGTTAGATAACATGTCTATAGGTCTTGAGTATTTCACTAGTTCACATGCTCCACTCCTACACGTTATTAGTTGCCTATTGTATTATAACATCATCGATTACTTGCTCAATTCGCTCTATTGCAATGTGTTAGGTAGCATGCCTATAGGATCGCATTAAGTGATAGAGACCTACTCCTATTAATATTCATC
The DNA here is from genome assembly GCA_005239505.1 of Nicotiana paniculata. NCBI lineage: Eukaryota > Viridiplantae > Streptophyta > Magnoliopsida > Solanales > Solanaceae > Nicotiana > Nicotiana paniculata. The sequence continues at coordinate 19,085 of MDKI01253738.1, read as the reverse complement.
TAGATATCATGCCTATAGGGATGAAGTGTTATAGAACCATTTGCAATTGCCAACTCTTAGAAATCCTGCCTATAGGATATTGTACTCGCCTAGAAAGTGTGCCAATAAACTCACGCAGATAATTTGAAGATATCAAACGACTTTATTCCTCGTTGCACAAACAATATAGATATCATGCCTATAGGATTTATAATACCTATAATTTTCAAATTCGTTGTTTTGGGACAACAACACTGCCTGTATGCTTAAAATCAAAATCACATAGAAGTCATGTCTTTAGAACTTAATGACTCGTAGCATAACCTCCTTATCATGTTAATAACCATAGTCTCACCCGAAAGTACATGGCATAACATTCCCAACTTGTCGACTTTCGACGAAACTTATTTTCTTCAATTGGTTTAGCTTCTAAGATTTTCAACCCTCTTGGTACTCATTATTCATGATCTTAAATATTTGTAACCTCCAAGGTAACATGATTAACTTACTTTATATGCTTCCAAATATAATCTTATTTCTGATCTTACATCAATTGACTTATGACGTACTTTCACGTACGAAAACATGGGGTCTAACAAAAGACAACCTTCATCACACCATGGGGAATATATTGCTATAAAATGATGCCATTTGGTCTAAAGAACGCCGGATCCTCCTACATGAGAGCTATATCAACCATTTTCCACGACATGATACACAAGGATATAAAGGTGTATGTGGATGATGTCATCATCAAATCCAAAAGGAGTACGGACCACATAGCAGATCTGGGGAAATTCTTTGATCGGCTTCGAAGGTACAATATGAAACTGAATCCTGCCAAGTGTGCTTTCGGAGTCCCCGCTAGAAAATTATTAAGCTTCATCTTCAGTCGCTGAGGAATTGAGTTATATCCATCAAAAGTCAAATCAATCCAAGACTTGCCACCTCTGAAGAATAAGAAAGATGTGATGATTTTTTTAGGGCGTCTCAATTAGATCAGTCGCTTCATAACACAATCTATAGTGATATATGAGTCAATCTTCAGGATGCTAAGAAAAGATGATACAACAAGTTGGACTGAAGAATGACAGAAAGCCTTCGACAAAATCAAGGAGTATTAATCCAAACCGCCCGTTCTAGTCCCACCAGAGCCAGGAAGACATCTGCTGCTTTATTTGTCTGTAATGGACGGATCTTTCGGTTGTGTTTTGGGACAACATGATGAAACTGGAAGAAAGGATCAGGCAATATATTATTCGAGCAAGAAATTCACACCCTACGAATCCTGGTACTCTTTGCTGGAATGCACCTGCTGTGTTTTGACATGGATAACACAGAAGTTGAAGCATTATTTCTGTGCATACACTACATATCTCATATCAAGGATGGATCCGCTGAAATATATCTTTCAGAAGCCAATGCCTACAGGTAAGTTAGAAAAGTTCCAAATACCGGTGAGTGAGTTTGACATCGTCCATGTAACTCAGAAGGCGGTCAAGGGGAAAGCATTGGCGGATCATCTGGCAGAAAATCCCATAGATGGAGAATACGAACCATTGAAAACGTATTTTCCCGATGAGGAGGTGTCATTCGTGGGAGAAGATATCACCGAAGCATATGATGGTTGGAGAATTTTCTTCGACGGAGCAGAAAACTTCAAATGAGTAGGTATCAAAGCTGTCTTGGTATCAGAAACTGGCCAACACTATCAGGTATCCACAAAACTCAGGTTTTCATGCACAACTAATAGGGCAGAATATGAGGCTTGCATCTTGTGACTCAGGTTGGCCATTGACATGAATGTTCAAGAGTTGCTGGTAATTGGATATTTCGATATTTTAGTGCATCATGTTTTAGGAGAATGGGCTACAAAGAACACCAAAATATTGTCATATTTGTACTGTGTGCAAGAGCTGATCAAAAGGTTCACAGAGATAGAATTCAAATATTTTCTGAGGGTTCAGAACGAGTTCGCAGACGCATTATCCACTTTATCTTCCATGATACGAAACCCAGACAAGAATTTGATCGATCATATCCTAATAGGAATTCATAAGCAGCCAGCTTACTGTGCTCATGTTGAAGAAGAGAGCAATGGAAATTCGTGGTTCCACGACATCAAGGAATATTTGGCAAAGGGAGAATATCCAGAGCACTCTACCCATACCAAGATCTTTGGTCAATTCTTTGAAATTCTGTCGAACTAGGGTTCGAAATTTATACTTTTTCCTTTTACTAGTTCTATTACTAATTGCATGTGGTATTTTATTCCCTTATTTATGTCTGATTAATTGTTTTCATTGTTGGTTTGTTCAATTTCTACTACTATATAAACCCCTCCCTAATTCCCCTCTAGGGGGACCGAAGTTTTCATTGCTATTGCACTCAATATACTTTCCTCACTCATTCATCTTCTTTGAAACCCTTGTGTCTTTGGCCGGCTGAAAGCCAAGGACATAATATTATCAATACCCTCCGGTGCAAGCACTGCTCGGTACCCTTACGAGGCTCTTGTAAACTTTGAACCATGGAGATTCGGGGTTCTTGCTACCAGTATTCTAAAATCCTTATTGTTTTGATCGTCTAATTTTGATACTGGTTAGTGCCTTTAACTCTTGCAATGTTCAATATTTTTCCTTATGTATATATCTATATGTTCTAGATATTAAGGACATTTAAAATTTTGTGAGCATGATTTAGTTCCTTTGTTAGTTGTGAATCCTTGATATTGCACTGCTATGATACTCCCCTATCATTCTATATTCTTTGATAGTTGAATGCATTCTAGTACATGTGATAGATTCCAGTTTGTTGTTAGTTTGATTTAAGCTAATATGTGTTCTTCACTATATCCTGCACTTCTATGTTGGATTTCCTTGTTTTCCTCTGGAATCAATTCCATACCTCTATGTTCTTCTTAGCATCTGAACATGTTTGAGCTTTGAGTTTCAATTCATGCCTATTGTACGTTGTTCTTTTAATGAAACTGACTACATGTTGTTAGTTATAGAATCCTTATCATGCTTTGCTTTGGGTACTATACTAAAACTCTTATTAAACCATTCCTTTGCTTTAAATGAATTACCGAGTCTTGTGTTTAATCGACTATTCTTTGCAAACCGGTCACATTTATATGGATCTCATACTGTCTTAATATCTAGCCTAAACATGTTTCCTTGCTCTTTGTAATCCCGATTTTAGCATCATCTAAGACTTTAGGGTAAATGTCACATTTCCTCCCTTATGTATGGTCAACTGACATGTTAATGTTTAGCTAATCTGCCTTTCACATGCCATAAGTTTCTGTAAAGCCTTTGTACTATGATTTACCCCACCATGTTAAGTTTCATGATATTGACCAAGCTATACCACTAGTATGTTGATATGTTGTTTGTGACCTTATTAAAGCTGTCATGCTAGAACTTTCATTGTACCAGATAGACATTTGAAATCCTTTAGGTTAGTGCCCTATTCTAGACTTGTTTGGCATTGTGCACTCTGATATGTTTATCTTATAACCTCGAAAAATCTTATTCCCCTAACTCTCTCAATATGTTCTTCTGCTCAATATGTTATCTCCTGCTAATTGATTGAGTCAGGAATGTCAGTATTGTTATTTCAACTTGCCATGAGGAATCTAAGCCTTACTGATCCTCTTAACTTGCATGTTCTTTGTTTAATCAACTCTGCTATACCTGCTTCTAAAATACAAATGCATTTCTTCAATTCTATCACTTACTCGTTATTAGTAGGTCCAAAATTCTTTAAGTGATTACTAGGTGTATTTGTTAACTCGCAATTGTTTGGTAAGTGAGACTCCATCTGGTTTTGACATGGTTCCAAAACCTGGACTTGGGCTATGAAATTGATACACTCCATTGCTTGAGCCGAGTTCGCATCTGGGTCTTCTATTCATAGAAATGTGAGCTTGTTGAGAGCCCAAGCAATACTGGTTTATTATTTACTTTTGGGCCTGCCTTTGGCCTGCAGTTTTCCATGTGTAATATTTATATTCATGTTCATTGAACCTGTAATAATTTGTAATAACAACAATTGGGGGTGTTAGTGAAATTGGGGAAACAAGCATATTTTTACGCTTGCATGAAAAGGTAAAAACATGCCTATAGGACCTAAGTGTTTCATTTTTCTCAACTTGCTCTATTTCTATGTGTTTGTTAGATAACATGCCTATAGGACCTAAGTATTTCACTAGTTCACATGCTCCACTCCTATACGTTATTAGCTGCCTATTGTATTATAATATCATCGATTACTTGCTCAATTCGCTCTATTTCCATGTGCTAGATAGCATGCCTATAGGATCACATTAAGTGATAGAGACCTGATCCTATTAATATTCATCTAGATATCATGTCTATAGGACCTTAATTGATTAATTAGCTATTGTTATTGCTATTTCCATCACATTGCTCGCCTAGAAAGCATGCCTATAGGGATGAAGTGTTATAGAACTAGTTTCAATTGCCAGCTCTTAAAAATCCTACATATAGGATACTGTTACTCGCCTAGAAAGTGTGCCAACAAAATCATACGCGGATAATTTTAAGCTTTCAAATGGTTTTATTGCCTCGTTGCACAAACTATTTAGAGATTATGCATATAGTATTTATAATACCTATAATTTGCATATTCGTTGTTCTTAAACAACATCACTACCTGTATGCTTAAAAATCAAAATCACAAAGAAGCTATGTCTATAGGACTTAATGACTCTAACTCGTCTTAATTCTGAATTTTTCTACTGCCTATTTTATGAACCTGCTCGCATGCAGTTGTTTCTTATAAGTGGAGGCTAACTTGAACCATTTATTGTCTTTATGTGTAGTCCTACATGTTTTGAATGTCACTTAGTTTTATCATTTTTGAGCAACCTAAGTAAAGTCTAGAACCACCCAAATAGTAGGTTCAAAGCCTCATAGAAAATAGGTATGGGACGGGTAGCGCACGTATAGAACATGACTTAGAACGGAATTAGAACGCTTTAGGTAAATAACTTCAACATAGTAATCGGATAGCAGGAGATGATAGTCAGTATCCGCTGAATAATATGAGCAATTTCTATCTAAAAGAGGTTGCAAAGTATTATTTATGTTGCACGGGTTGATCCTTTAGGCTAAAAAATATATGACCGCCATTTCTTTCTTTTATACACTTACTCATCTAATATAAACCGTTATAGCTATATTCTTGTAATCTTCAAGAGTTGTACCAATTCCATTGTGTAATAATGAAACTCATCGTCTTTTATATCTCTCTTTGTTATTTGATCACATAGCCAAATCCACATAGTTTTAAGTTCGGACGAGACTCCCAGTTGTGGACCTCGAAGAGTGCCTAACACCTTCTTTTTGAGGTAATTTGAGCCCTTACCCGATCTTTGGTAGCACCGGCTAGTTAAAATAGAGTTATTTGCACCATAGGTGCCCTAATGCACCTTAAAAATTGTTAGGTGGCGACTCTTCTCTTTTAACATCTCCCTTAAAAGAGTTGACACATGTCAAATCCCGATTACGCGAGAAAAAGGCGCGCGACACCATATTTATGACATAGGTCATAATTTTTTGGCTTGCTAGAACTGCCCATTTTTGAAATACCTCCATTTCAGCGAACCATTTTCTGGAATCTTTTTGTTAGGCAAGCCATATCAGCATTATCACCACTTAAATCATTGTTGTTTGTTTTGAGGACCATGTTCTTCTCCCTTTTGGGCTCTCTTCTTTCACTGTTCTTCTTCTTCTTCTTCTTCTTCTTCTTCTTCTTCTTCTTCTTCTTCTTCTTCTTCTTCTTCTTCTTCTTCTTCTTCTTCTTCTTCTTCTTCTTCTTTATTTCATATGTTTTCAGATAGCCAACAAGTTCATCTATGCCTTGCTTCTGCAAGTCCTTTGCCTCTGTGATAGCGTTCACTTTGATTTTCCAAGAGGGCAGGACACTGAGTATTTTTCTGACAAGTTTGTTTCTTGGAATGATTTCTCCAAGAGAGTGAAGCTCATTGACGATAGAGGTGAAACGAGTATGCATGTCCTGGATGGATTCATAATCTTTCATCCTGAAAAGCTCATATTCAGTTGTAAGCATGTCAATCTTTGATTTCTTGACATGTGTTGTTCCTCCATGAGCTGTTTGGAGAGCTTCCCAGATTTCCTTAGCTAATTAGTATGCCAAGATCTTATTATATTCATTAGTACCAATGCCACAAACAAGAATTTTCTTTGCACGAAATTTTTTTCTATGGCCTTTTGGTCAGCGTCATTGAATTCCTTTCTTGTTTTGGGAACAGTTATAGCTGGGTCGCCACTGGTTTTTGTAGGGATGAAAGGTCCATCACATATGAAATCCCAGAGCTCGGAATTTTCAGCCATGATGAAGTTGTACATCCTAGCCTTCCACCTTCCACGATATTGGCCATTGAACTTTGGTGGCATGTAGGTAGATTGACCTTCTTCAAAGTTTGATTGAGCAGCCATGAGGATCCTTTCTTGGTGTTAGCTTGATAGAAAGAACCCGCTCTAATACCAACTGATATAATTCGAGGATCCACCAAATTATATAGAGAACCAGGTTCTCTATTAGTTCTCACAGAACGCACGCTCACTGCAATAAGTAACTGACACAGAGAAGTTTTATGTGGAAAATTCCCAGCTCACGGAATTAAAAACCACGACCTACCCTTGTAGTATTTCAACTTCACAACTGAGCAAACTTTAGATTACAACTTATTGTAACCTAGGAACTAACCTCTTAATCTTTCACTAACTTGTAATAACTCTACTACAAGCCACTTTGTAATAAGGACATGTAATGACTCAATGCAGGAAACTGGTCCGTTGCTATGTTTTTCTTTGTTCTTGAAGCACTTGAGAATCGTTTGACAGAGTCCTTGGGTAAATTCTCTAAGTGTTCAAGTGATGTTTTGTCTATAACATTGATGACGTCATTTGAATGATGTAAGCATCTTGGGTACAGGATCATTCCCAAGGAAGTCGACTATTACACTGTTCTTGTACTGTTGCGTGTGCAAGCAACAACTTTACAACTTTTGGAGAGTTGACTGGTACTATCATCAGGACAACTAATGTTCATATGTTCCCCTTATTGATTCTTTAACTTCTGAAGAGCTGATGTACATCTCCAACTTATGTCTGGTTATTTCCACCTACTTGAGGATATGTATTAGATTCCTTAGCTAGTTCAAGACATCAAGTTTGCTAGATCATCAAAACATAACAAAGTGCATATAGCCTATCATACTCTTTGAGGCGTTAACTTTGCATCGATTAATACTACTACTAATTAGTTCAAAGTATTGACTTAAATTTATAGTTTTTTGCTACTCCTTGCGTTTTTATATGACACCGTTCGTCTTGACTAGTTGATAAAGAGTTTTAAAAAAAAAAAACTTTGAAATTTTATGGTATAAAATAAACCTTAGACATTTATGTAACCACAAATTATTGTATTAAGGATAAAATAAAAAATTGAAGTTAAATTATTTCTAAATATAAAAAGGTGACATTTATTTTTTGAGACAAACTAAAAAATAAAGACCGACATATAAATTAGAACAGACGGAATATATCATACTTGTTAAAAATGATCAGCAAGGGCAGATGAGTCTTTGTTTCTATGACTGAAGGTTTACTTGCTCACTTGTAAATTCTTCTATGGTATTGAGCTTTGCTTACGGTATCATAGTATTATCTAGATTGTAACTTAATGATTATATATGCATAAGTAAATAGCTTTTTCACTGTAATGTATACGTATCAAGATCATATCATACAAAACGGGTTAACCCATATTTGAAATGGGCAATTATATACTAGTTCATGAGCGAGTTGAGCTAGTCAAACAATTTCGAGTTTAATTCGCCATCAATAATTGTAACCAAGTTCATGATCCTTTTGTACAGGTCAAGAAAGACAAACAAGTTTTATATATATAGGACTAGAAACGACTCTAATATTTTACTGCCTAAAGACTCTTTCAAGTGTGCATTTAAGTCTGAAAACATCGACTACGTACTGTCTTATATAGTTAAATTACATGATCATGATTAGCAGGAGGTTTTCTCGCTATAGCATATACTTACTCTACCTTACTGCAAGTGACCTAAGTACATGATAAAAGTCATCATATATTGAGCAAATTCACATTTTCTATAAATCAAGTTCAATTAAACGTAAGTACAGTAGTAACACGAGTTAGTAAACAAAATCTTAAATATTAAGAGACAAGATGCCCGTCTAGTTCTTCATCTTCACTACAAAGAGAAGGCCAAAAGAAACCAGCTACATATATATATGAGCTACTTCAAGGTTTGGAGATCTTTTCAACCTGTAAAACATAACAACTTCGTCCACGTCCACGTCTACAGCCCTGAATCAAGTTGAAACGACAAGTTTCACCATTGGCAGCTATCTTGTTTTGTGTTCGGAAAGCAGCCCATCCTCCTTTTATGAGAACCCTTGGGCCGATATGCTCTATATCCACTTTCCATTTCTTCCCTTCTCCATTAATCAATGTTATTTTCTTCATGTTAATTATGCCACTCCATCTTGCGAATGTCATTGGGATTGTCTAAACATCACATGCATGCTTTCAGTGGAAGTAAACGCATACAATCTAGTACTAGTATTGTTTTTTGTTCCTTTTCTCTTTTATGTTTCATTTTCTTTATAATTAAGGGGGAGGACTGGGAATATAATAATCAAAGACAGAGTTGTTCAACCTTACCACAAAATGCGAGTGTGTCTTTCTTACAGCCATTTCATAGTATGGATTTTTATTTTTCAAGTTCACCACACTGTATCTAAGTGTTTTTCGACCATTTCCTTTACTTCCACTCTGAGCTTCCTCCTCTGCAACACCTGTCTTTCTTACCTGAGTTTAGTTCTCATGCATTTATATATACATCAATCAATAAATTAAATCAAATCCAATTGCGTATACCTAACTAGTTGAATGCGTAATTTGAATTCTTCATATCCATTTTGTTATATATATATATATATACATATACACACAAACACATTAATTTGTTTTCTTATGGCAAATTTTGTAAGGATCTCATGCTTATAATATAAGGTATTACACTTACGACGATATACAAGTGTCTAGCTAGAATTGTAAGACTTTCAACTTATGCTTTAACATTTTTTAGAACTTAAATCCAATTAGTCAATATGACCTATATATATGAGTCGTGTGTTTTCTTGTGGTCTGCTCGTAATTAAATCTGCATCTACTTTCATGCATCTACAGACGAAATGAAAATAAATAAATATACCTCAAACGCATAATTAAACAGATCAATATTACCTGGCAATTCTTTTGGCTCCGTTTTAACTTTCTTATATTTTCTTGACAGTCCGATTCCTACGTCAATTTCCTCTTCCGAGGAACTGCTGAGTTCCTCAAATAGTTGTGTCCCGCAAAGGTTTTTACAATTTTTCTGGCCGTAGGGAAGTACATGGAACGTAGATTTATCAACTAGAAAGAAGAGCAAAATGTCCCCTAGCTCTAGTTTGTGATGCGCTACAAACTTTGGCCACTCTCCTTCACATATGAAGTAATAGGAATCCTCCCTCACTATCTTTGCTTCCCACGACATCCCAGCTGCTACGTCCGTTTTCAGTAAGCATGTCTTGGCCAACTTCTTCTTGTTTTCTTTGATGAAAACAGGCGGCATTAGCTGACAAATAAATTATAAAAACTTAGATTGGAGGAACGAAGAAGTAGACGTCAACATATATATATATATATAGTAGAAGAAAAAAAGAAAGAAAGAAAATAATAGACATACTATTTTATCCATGAAACCTTGTCTAAATAATAGTTTGCAAAACGATGGATACTTGTCGGGATCCACTAGCATTTTGAGACTTGAGAATATAGTAAGAAACAGAGGAGAATGGATCACAGGGAGAAGAGGGCGGAAATGACTACTAACATGTTGCTTTTCGAAAAGGAAATTAAGGTCGCTACAAGTCGGACGATGTCATGGGAAATGGTAAATGGTAGGAGAAGAAATTGCTGCAAGTGTAATCTTATAAATAATGGCTCACTGTTATTATTAGTGCTTTGACCAGTGGCACAATGCTACCATTTACTGCAATCTGCACATTACTAATTACTCCCTCCTAAGTGATTTTTTTGGTTTTTTCGCACATGTTAAAAAATTCACCTTTTAATATTAATTAGCAATGAAATTGACCATATTAACTTTTACTATCACTTCACACAAATACTCCTAACACATACTCCAATATTAATATAGGAAAAAATAATTACTTCATTCTTGAAATCTGAAAAAATCACTTATTTTGGACCACAAAAAAAATCAAAAAAGAACTTATTTTAGACCGGAAGAAGTACTTTAATTAGTTAAAAATGGAAAACTTGTAGAGAAATACTGTGTACTTAGTTAAAGAAATCCCTTCTTTAGATTTTGTATGTTTTTCATGTATATATGCAAGTTGAAAAATAATATATGGTTCTAATATATAACAATAATCTGAATTTATATGAATGACGTGATTGGACGGATGGAATCCCTACCCAAAATTCAAGTTTCGGGGACAGTGAAATGTCTTGTACAAAGGATTTTAAATTCGCGATACGAATTTGAATTAGTTGAATATTTCAAAGCCAAATGATTATATTTAAAAAAACTGAATTAGGTTAACTTTTATTAATGAAAAAGAAAACATCAGCCAATCACCATATTCAAAAGTCCTTGGATCAAATTATTCTCATTCGAAGTAGAAGTGATACGAACCGTGTATAGTAAGGAAAAGAAAAAGGATGGCTACACGCAACAATGAGTAGAGTATCTTTTTCCTAATCCTTTCTCAGATTTTCTATAAGGGAAATTACAATTTATCAAACTTTTCCAGCAAGTTGTCATTCCCTTGAATTGGCTAGCAGTCAATGTCTCTTTTCACAAATTTACTGCCCTTTGGTTGCTTTCTAGGTTTGGTAAGTTCGCGTGGGCGCTGAACGAACATCATTGAGCCGCATAGCAAAAGTTATCATCACAACCTTAAAAGCATATCCAAATTGATGAGTTGAGTCACGACTCATTTTCTAAACAAGTCGGACCGATACTCGGTCACTAAACATGACCGAACGAGTCATATGCGCTTATCAAATCTATTATAACTTCAAACTTTATATGTCACAAGGCAATACTGTAACCAAATACTTTTAATTAATTTAAATATCTAAAATAAACCAACTCCAAAACTTTATTCATAGTAACCAATGAAATACTGCTAAGTTATTATCAAAAACATCTGAATCTTAACCCACCGATTGTGTCCGTGAAGGCTTTATCACTACTAAAAATCCGGCAAAAAACGATCAAAATTTTGGCCAGCAACATTTTTTTCTATGCGATCGCACCTTTGTGTCCGCAATCGCAATGCACAAATAACTGGGCAGACAAGTTATAAATTCAAAATCAGGGTTTCACCATTTTGGACATATTTTGACTTCTAGAACTCGGTTTTGGGTGATTCCTTGAGGGTTTTTCACACAAATAGAATGGGTAAGTGTTCTTCCACTATAATTAAGTATATTTCATGAATTAGTTCTTATTTTTATCATTTAAATTGTGTTTTGGGTTGGGAAAATTGTGGGTTTTGAAAGAAAACTCCTAAAATGAAAATTTATGATTTGGATGACCAAATAGTATCGGAATTGGATAAATTTGATATGGGTGAACTCATATCGGAATGGGTAATCAGAATTTATAAAAATTATCGGGTTTCGAGGTGCAGGTCCGGGGGTCGATTTTCATAATTTTGTAATGTTTGAAACTTTATTATTCGGAATCATTCCTTATATGTGTTATGTGTATTTTGAAGTTGTCTTAGTTGATTTTGAGCCCTCCGGAGGTCTTTTCTGCCGAGAGGTTCACTTTTGGGTATCCGTTTGTCATCTTTGAGGTAAGTATCTTGCCTAACCTTGTGTGGGGGAACTACCCCTTAGGATTGAGTCTTATTTGTTATTTGTAGTCCGTGTGTGCGAGGTGACGAGTGCGTATTCGGACTTATTTACTAATAGAATGGCCTTCTAGGGTTCGTAGGTTCTTATGTTACCGTGTTTGAATTGTAATTGGTACATTTGAGTCCTTGGTGGTTAATTTCATCCTTTCCTACTTAAATTAGAATTACTTGCTTTTGGATTCCTTCGTTGGATATTTGATCTTAATTTACTTAACTGAATAATTTACCGTTCTTATCTTCATGCTATATTTGCTTGCTAAAACTGCCAAATTGACTATATTAGTGTTATCTAGCTTTATAGTTGGTTAGCTATAGTTAAAACATCCGTTCGTCGGAGTCAAGCATGCCCGTGAGTCTTACATTGTGATTTATATGACTTTTCCCTTTTGCTACTTAGGTCTAGTTGATAAATATTTATGTTGTTGGTGTTTTCTTGATGTTACCTATTACTAGGCCTTTATTTGAGCTGAGTTTTATTCCGTAAATTTAATTGTTTAGGCGAGATTGGTTATAGTTGTTTCCCTTGCCGGGATAATGTTGTTTTCATTGTTGACTCCCTTGCCGGGATGATATGATTTCTATTATTGTTTGTGCTATTAATGATATTGATTGCGTTGTTGACTCCCTTGCCGGGATGTTGTGATTTATGGCTCTTATTGCTGACTTTCCTTGCCAAACTGTTGTTTTTATTATTGTTTGGGTGAGGAAGAGTGTAAAGCACGAAGGGTGATGCTGTGTATTCATTTCATTCATTGCACTCTGAGGAAGAGAGTAAAAGCATGAAGGGTGATGCCGTGCCATGATTTATATTGCTTTCATTTACACATTGCATTGTGAGGAAGAGAGTAAAAGCACGAAGGGTGATATCGTGCCATGATTTATATTGCTTTCATTTACACATTGCATTGTGAGGAAGAGAGTAAAAGCACGAAGGGTGATATCGTGCCATGATTTATATTGCTTTCATTTACACATCGCATTGTGAGGAAGAGAGTAAAAGCACGAAGGGTGATGCCGTGCCATGATCTTTACATTTAAAAGCACGAAGGAACATGCCGTGCCCTTTCATTTATTTATTGCATTGTAAGGATGAGAGTATGAACACGAAAGGTGATCCCGTGCAGTTATCTTTGCATTATTGTTTCCATTGTTCTGTTTGATAATTACTATACTTGTTTTGGTGAGGATGAGAGTAAAGCACGAAGGGTGCCGTGTATTCATTTCATTCATTGCATTGTGAGGAAGAGAGTAAAAGCATGAAGGGTGATGTCGTGTACTTGTCTTTGCATTTCGTTTCCGTGTTCCTGTTGAATTTTACTGCATATGCTTAAGAGTTAATATTCTGTTGTTTTGATTCGGATATTCATACTGATCTCTTACTACATTCATTGACAAGACTTGATGTTCCTCCTGCATTGCATGACACATTTTGAGTTACGGACTGAGTTCTGATAGGTTTACCTTGAGGAGATTATGATTTTGAGATTTTACTGAGGAGTTTTATTGAAAAAGCAATGGTTTCGAAATGATTATGTTTGACTGACTTTTACATTGAAGGTATATTTGAAAAGCACTAGTCTTTCCTAAAATGATATTTGGAAGTCATTTATTGGGAAAGTATCTTTGAGAAGTTTCGTATTTTGAAAGAAGCTATGTTTCACGTGATTCTCTCTATTAAATATACTTATATCTACTTTTGGGGAAAGTATGTTTTCAAAGGAAACTCTTCCATACTAAAATGATTTTTATTGCAAAAGTTTTTCATATGAACTATTGTTTAAAGATTCCCATCAGTTTATGGATTTTAATGGCTAAGGCCCGATTGAACAAACCGACGTAGAGTTGAGTTATTGGTGTTCTTTATTGTATTGTGTTTCCTCTCGACATGGCTTGTTTGTTGTCCATCTTTCTGTGTATTTTGTGCTGTTTCGTGATTGATTTCTGTAATTTCCTTCCGTTTTATATTGTCATTGTTGTAAATTATTCTGTGAAGTCTTGGATAGATGTAACGTTCGGTACGTTTCTGTATTCATGTTATTTATTTTGTAGACCAGTGGTGTCTTGACTAGTCCTCGTCACTACTCCACCGAAGTTAGTCTTGATACTTACTGGGCACCGCTGTGGTGTGCTCATGCTACTCTTCTGTGCATTTTGTTGCACAGATCCAGATATTGATTGATAGTAACTGCGCGGATGATTGCTGAGGAGACTCAAGGTAACCTGTTGCTGCGTTCACAGGCTTTAGAGTCACCTTCTTTGTACTATTATTCATACACTGATGTATTTATTTCCAAACAGTTGTATTTAGAAGTCGTACGAGATTCGTAGAACTTATGACTTGTATTACCGGTTTTGGAAAAAAATACTGTAAATTCTGTCAAGGTTCCTTATCGAGACTGTGAGTTCCTTTATTTATTGTTGTTATTATTAATTGTTAGGCTTACCTAGTCTCTAGGACTAGGTGCCATCACGATACCCAACAGAGGGAAATTTGGGTCGTGACATTATAGTATTACAGTGAAATGTCTCTCTGTGTGTGTCTATATATATATATATATATATATATATATATTGGTTTATCAATTCATTAATTATTCGTACGTAGTAATGTATAAGATTGATCATCAATTACAATATAGTTTATGTGTGTGTATGAAATTACTCACATACTTAAATACAACTTAAAAAATTACTTTACATAGATGCTATTATAATGTATTAAAAGTAATTACATAGTTAAAAATAGTTTAATTTTTTTTAAGAAAATTTATTAATTTAATAATTAAATAGCGACCAAAGTTGGTCGCTTTTCCTAATTCCAGAGACAAAAATGGGTTTCCCCCCATTTCTCTTATTTCCTTCCCCAAAATTTCCCCAACTCTCTCTTTCCCTCCCCTTATCTATTTCACTCACCCAAATCCCATCCCCCACCCTGCGCCACCACCTCCCTTCTCGGTCGCCGCCCACTGCCGCCCCTCTCTCTCTCCTTCTCCACCTAAAAAAAACCAAGGTTAGAATTATAACCTTGATCTTTGTTATTTCTAGTGTGTGTGTATTACAATATTTGATGTATTGTAGTTTATTATTTCAATTAATGTTTCAATTCTTTGAACATTGTATTTTATTGAGGATTAGGGTTTAGGTCTTGTTCTAATTAGTTTTGTTAATTAATTTTATTAACTAATTAGTTTAATTAGTGTTGAATTTAGTTTAGTTAGATTTGAATTATACTTTGTGTTATCTTGATAGTTTAGTTAGAATTTAGGGTTTAGGATATGAATTAAATTTTTGGATATGAATTGAAATTTTAGTTTATGAATTGGAATTTTTGGATATGAATTGAGCCTTTAGGATATGAATTGAACCTTTAGGATATGAATTGAACTTTTAGGATATGAATTGAAATTTTAGGATATGAATTGAAATTTTAGTTTATGTATTGTAATTTTAGTTTATGTAATGTAATTTTAGTTTATAAATTGGAATTTTTGGATATGAATTGAGCCTTTAGGATATGAATTGAATTTTTAGGATATGAATTGAACTTTTAATTTATGAATTGAACCTTTTGGATAAGAATTGAATTTTTTGGATACGAATTGGAATTTTAGTTTATGAATTGGACTTTTAATTTATGTATTGTAATTTTAGTTTATAAATTAGAGTTTTTGGATATGAATTGAGCCTTTAGGATATGAATTGAACCTTTAGGATATGAATTGAACTTTTGTGGATGTGAATTGAAATTTTAGGATATGAATTGGACTTTTAGTTTATGAATTAAAATTTTTGTGTATGAATTGAACTTTTAGGATATGAATTGAGCCTTTAGGATATGAATTGAACCTTTAGGATATGAATTGGAGTTTTAGTTTATGTATTGGAATTTTAGTTTATAAATTAAAATTTTAATATATGAATTGAACTTTTAATTTATGAATTGAATCGTTTGGATATGAATTAAAATTTTTGGATACGAAATGGAATTTTATTTTATGAATTAAAATTTTTGTGTATGAATTGAACTTTTAGGATATGAATTTAGCCTTTAGGATATGAATTGAACCTTTAGGATATGAATTGAACTTTTAATTTATGAATTGAGCCTTTTGGATATGAATTGAAATTTTTGGATACGAATTGGAATTTTAGTTTATGAATTGAAATTTTAGGATATGAATTAGACTTTTAGTTTATGTATTATAATTTTAGTTTATGTATTGTAATTTTAGTTTATAAATTGGAATTTTTGGATATGAATTGAGCCTTTAGGATATGAATTTAACCTTTAGTATATGAATCGAACTTTTGTGGATATGAGTTGAAATTTTAGGATATGAATTGGACTTTTAGTTTATGAATTAAAATTTTTGTGAATGAATTGAACTTTTAGGATATGAAATTAATCAACTAAAAAAAAATTAAGATATGAATTAACTAAATTAATTTGTTCTTATTTTATTTGTATAGATGGAACATCGTATTTGGATGTACAATAGGAATTATCATAATCGACGGGGATTGCAGGAGGATTTTGTAGAAGGGATTGATGACTTTATTAGACATGTAATGGAACTCCCATCATACCAAAGTGAAGGATTAATTAGGTGCCCTTGTGTTAGGTGCGACTGTATGCGGTTTGGAAAACCGGAGGAAGTTAGACTTCATCTTTATAGGAAGGGGTTTATAACGAATTACTTTGTGGGGACTAATCACGGAGAGGTCGATGGTAGCAACGGGAGATTTCATAACATGTTTGCGGGTGAAAGTAGTAGGTCGGTAGAGAATACAAATCGTGATTCTAGAATTCATGATATGGTTGCGGATGCTTTTGGGATGCAATTTGGGGGTGAGCCCAATGAAAATGTTGAACAAACTCCTGATGATGACGCAAAACATTTTTTTGAACAATTAGAGGAAGCTAGTCATCCATTAAGGGAAGGAAGTCCGCACTCTGATCTGTCTGTTGCAGTTAGATTGCTAAGTATAAAATCTGATTGGAATATTTCTCAAGCAGCCATGGACTCTTTCATTGACCTTATGAGTGAACTAGTTGACCCTAATATCAACTTACCTGGTGATTTCTATAAGGCAAAGAGATTGGTTTCTAAGTTAGGACTTTCGTCAATGAGAATTGATTGTTGTGAAGATGGTTGCATGTTATATTATAAAGATGATGCAACTTTAAACAGTTGTAAATTTTGCGACAAGCCTCGTTTCAAGAGGCTTTCCAGCGGGAATATGGTCGCTATCAAGGCGATGCATTATTTACCTTTTATACCTAGGTTAAAGAAGTTATATGCTTCGATGAGTTCTGCTTCTCATATGAGATGGCACTTTGAAAACAGAAGACCACCTGGTGTTATGTGTCATCCTTCAGATGGAGAAGCTTGGAAGCACTTTGATAGGACATATCCAGATTTTGCTAGTGTAACCAAGGAATATCTGATTAGGCCTGTGTGCGGATGGCTTCACGCCTTTTTCTGTATCTGCGACACCATATTCATGTTGGCCTGTCTTTCTTACACCTTATAATCTACCACCCGAGTTGTGCATGACTAGTCCATATATATTCTTAAATTGTATTATCCAGGGTCCACGTAATCCGAAAAGTTTGATTGATTTATATTTTCAACCTTTGATTGATGAGCTAAAACAATTGTGGTACGATGGTGCAGAAAAATATGACATATCAACCAAGTAGAATTTCAATTTGCGTGCTAATTTAATGTGGACAATTAACGATTTTCCTGCGTATGGAATGTTGTCTGGGTGGATGACTGCTGGTAAGCTAGCTTGTCCTTACTGCATGGAAAATAGTAAAGCGTTCACTTTGAAACATGGCCGAAAGAAATCATGGTTTGATTGTCATCGTCAATTCTTGCCTCCTGATCATGAGTTTAGAAGGATGAAAAATGCATTCAAAAAGAATAAAATGGAGTATGATTCTCCACCTCCGAATCTATCAGGTAAGGAAATTTGGGAAAGAGTCCAGAACTTCAGTAAAGTTACTGAAACTCAACCTTATAGATTCCCCGGATACGACATTACTCATAATTGGACGAAACAAAGTATATTTTGGGAGTTGCCTTATTGGAAGGATAATCTTCTCCGTCACAACCTTGATGTCATGCATATTGAGAAGAATTATTTTGACAATTTGTTCAACACAGTGATGGATGTTAAAGGTAAGACAAAGGATAACCCGAAGGCTAGAATGGACTTACAAGAATATTGCAGGCGACCTGAATTATACTTGCAGATAGAAAACAATGGTAAAATATTCAAGCCCAAAGCAAGTTACACATTCATTTTGGAAGAAATACGGCAAAATTGTGATTGGGTAACGAAATTGAATATGCCTGAGGGTTATGCGTCGAATCTTGGAAAAAAAGTTTATATGGAGGTAGGGAAGTTGAGCCATTTGAAAAGTCATGACTGTCATGTTTTCATGGAGACCTTAGTGCCTATTGCATTTTGTGGTTTGCCTGAAAGAATCTGGAAACCCATCACAAAGATTAGTTTATTTTTCAAAGACTTGTGTTCTTCCACATTAAGGGAAGAAAACCTACTACGGATGGATCCGAACATTCGTGTAACATCTACTAAGATGGAAAAGATATTTCCATGTGGTTTTTTTGATGTGATGGAACACCTTCCAATCCACCTTGTACACGAGGCACGACTTGGAGGGCCTGTTCAATACAGATGGATGTATCCCTTTGAGAGGTAATATTATAAGTTTCATGTAATTTTCTGTTTTATGTGAATGTTCTTGGCTAACCTGAAATTATGTAGGACAATTGGCAAATGCAAACAATTTGTTAAGCAGAGGAATAGGATTGAAGGATCTATATGCGAAGCTTATCTTGCAAAGGAAACTTCTCATTTTTGCTCTTATTATTTTGAGAGTAAGGTGATATGTGCTAGGAATAGGCCCAATAGGAACACGATCGAATGTGTGAATGATCTATTATATCTGCCTATGTCCATATTCAATCAACTAGGCCAATGTTCTATGGATGTTAGAAAGAGAAGTTTGAGTGATATGGAGTACAAGTCAGCTACACTTCA
>ML366496.1:0-23292 GCA_005239505.1 Nicotiana paniculata | reverse complement strand
CGGACATCACAAAAATATTCCGAACACACTCCTAAGTCCCAAATCACCTAACGAAGCTATCTGGGCCATAAAATCCATATTTCGAGGTCGTTTACCACTAAGTTAACTCTCAGTTGACTTTTCCGACTCTAAGGCTATTTTTTTAAGGACTAAGTGGCTAAACTCTCACTACAACCATTTCGATTTCAAGCCTACCAACTCTAACACATCAATAATAGTATAACCAACCTACGACAAGGCAATAACAACAATAATAATGCAAATTCTATGGGACGACCGACCGGGTCGTTACATTCTCCCCCACTTAAACATACGTTAGTCCTCGAACGTGCATAGAGTTATTCCAAACACCACCAAAATGCCGTGTAGCCTACCGTGCACATACTCGGGGGTGATTCCATGTCACTCTACCCCATATAGGTCTAATAGCACAACATACTTGAAATTTTGAAATCCAATCTTGACCCATAAACCTTAGAACTACATTTTCACTTCTGAATCAATTTACAAGATAAAATCCCACAACTATAAACTGATAAGTCTGGGCATACTATAACAAGCCATATACGCACCCCACATGAAATAACATAATACACCGCGTGACTCAAACACCCATAGTGATAACTCCTAATCACAATAGCTGCTCAGAGCAACCCAATACCGGTACATAACCTCTTATCAAGAAATGCCTCGCTCTTACACTTTCATATACTGCCGATGATGAAAGAAACACGTAGAAACTAACAACCATTCATCTGATCGTCAGACATGAAGCTCCCCCTTCCCAAACAGGAATTATAGCAAATTTCTAAGCCGACTCCCGATATTTGTCCTTCCAACTATGCTGTAGACAATTCTGACAATATTCATTCTAGGTCCAATGACCTCTTCTGACATGACACTTCAATACAATTCGAAGCCATAACCTGTGCAACTCGTGCACTCAACAACAATATCCCAACATAATCAAATTATATAAAAGACTCACACAAGAGGACTCTCATCAGCGTATAAAATTTAGGCATGTTCACAATTTATCAAAAAATAACAACAGAATATACTAGATATACCTCCATATGTTCTACATGCCAACATGTCACAGTGTGCAAATGCACTTAGTGCTCACAACTCTCCCACAGAAGTTCACTCAGTACTATATATGGCTCTCAGGCCCAGGGAAGTTCCATCCCGGAATATGCATAAACACCGGTGACCGTAGTCACTCCGTACTGAGGAAAAAGGCCAGTCCAGCCCCCACAGAGAAGATCCATCTCCGGAATACAACAGTCGGACAATATCCATATCCAGGGAAGATCCATCCCTCACATAACATCAGCTTCGGACAAGATGCATGCCGAGGGAAGATCCATCCCTCACATAACATCAGCTTCGGACAAGATCCATCCCCAGGGAAGATCCATCCCTCATCATCAATGCGCTCACTGGGGTGTAAAGACTCCGGAGGGGCCCTAGTGGCCCAAGCGCCATATCAAGCCAACGAAGGCATGATTTAAATATCGTTGCGGTGTGCAGTCCATTCTCATAACTGTGTCAATAACAGGCGCTTGGCCACACTCAATCATTACTCTTCAGTCTCACTCACATGGATCACAGATGCCTCCATCAGCCCGAAACAATGATAAGTATGCATATAATTAACAATATTGAAACTAAGATATGAAGTGATATGTTATAACAGGACTGAGTATATGACATCAAATAATCACAAAATGAGACAGTAATATACGACCACTCGGGTCTCAGCATTTTCGGTGTGAAGCCTAGCATTTATACTTAACATGATTTCTAATAGGTTCACAATTACCACATTAACAGAAGCACAGATATCATTAGGAATAATCACTAAGCGGTGCCATGGGATAAGCCAGGCCGCAAATACTCGGTGCACGCCAGCACGCCCATCACTTGGCAAGTGCGTCACCTCAACAATAGTCATAAATCATTTAGTTCGGGGTTTCGAATCCTTAGAACCAAGTTTGGAAACGTTACTTACCTCAAAACTGGCTAAAATACTATTACGCAGTGCCTTTGCCTCTAAATCCGGCCTCTGAGTGCTCCAAACCTACCAAGTTCAGATTTTTATCATTAAATTATGCTTAAGGAATGAATTCCAATTGAAAAGTACCAAATTTAGCTCAAAGCCCGAAATTAGTCAAAGCCCGACCCCCGGGCTCGCATCTCGGAACCCGATAAATTTTATACCAAAATGTTCTTCATCATCTCACGAGTTCGTACATATCAAGAACGCTAAAATCAGAGTTCGTTTGACCCCTCAAATCGACCCCTAAAGGTCTCAAAATTTCAATCCCTAACCCCACCTTTTTCCTACTGATTTTCATAATTAACCACTGATATAAGGTCTCCAATCACATATAATTGAGTTATTAAGTCCAAAAATCTTACCTCAATGATGAACCGGCATTTCCCTCTTCAAAATCCCTCAAAAACCTCGGAACCCGTACAACAATGGTGAAAAGAGGGTTAAAAATCGCGAAGGCAGGTTTTTATGCGAAGGCAGGTTTTTATACTTTCTGAACAGTGGTTCTGCACCTGCGGCCACTTAAGCGCACCTGCGGACCCGCACCTGCGACTTCGCAGGTGCGATCCTCCTTCCGCACATGCGATCCTCTACTAAGCCTCCCTTAATCCGCATTTGCAGAGCTTTGTTCGCTCCTGCGGGCCCGCACCTGCGGTCACACTTTCGCAGGTGCGGTTACACCAGCACCAGCACCAGCAGTTGAAGCTGCATTTTACCAACTTTAAAACTTCCATTAATCACCCGAAATAAATCCTGAGCCCCTCGGGACCCCAACCAAATATACCAACATATCATATATGATCATTCAAACTTAGTCGAGCCTTCGAATCACCAAAAACAACGCAAAAGCACTAAATCATATCGAATTCAAGCCTATGAACTTTGAAATTTCTAAATTCCACCAACGATGTCGAAATTATCCAAAACGCACCCGATTGACCTAAAATTTTGCACACATATCCAAAATGACATTACGAACCTGTTCCAACTTCCGGAATTCCATTCAGACCCAGATAGCCTATTTTCCACTGCCGACCGGAAATCGCCAAAAATNCATACGTTTGTCCTCGAACGTGCCTAGAGTTATTCCAAACACCACCAAAATGCCGTGTAGCCTACCGTGCACATACTCGGGGGTGATTCCATGTCACTCTACCCCATATAGGTCTAATAGCACAACATACTTGAAATTTCGAAATCCAATCTTGACCCATAAACCTTAGAACTACATTTTCACTTCTGAATCAATTTACAAGATCAAAATCCTATAACTATAAACTGATAAGTCTGGGCATACTATAACAAGCCATATACGCACCCCACATGAAATAACATAATACACCGCGTGACTCAAATACCCATAGTGATAACTCCTAATCACAATAGCTGCTCAGAGCAACCCAATACCGGTACATAACCTCTTATCAAGAAATGCCTCGCTCTTACACTTTCATATACTGCCGATGATGAAAGAAACACGTAGAAACTAACAACCATTCATCCGATCGTCAGACATGAAGCTCCCCCTTCCCAAACAGGAATTATAGCAAATTTCTAAGCCGACTCCCGATATTTGTCCTTCCAACTATGCTGTAGACAATTCTGACAATATTCATTCTAGGTCCAATGACCTCTTCTGACATGACACTTCAATACAATTCGAAGCCATAACCTGTGCAACTCGTGCACTCAACAACAACATCCCAACGTAATCAAATTATATAAAAGACTCACACAAAAGGACTCTCATACCATTAACAATTACGTACCCAACTAGCCAATAACTTACATTTGATCCCATATAGAAGCAAAAATCACTATACCTCTCATGCTCCTCACGCCAGTAGAAAATACACATCTCTAACCATGGTATAAACCATCAGGAACCATTCGAATCCCATTTGCACAACACCAAACCGTCAGAACTGAATCCTCCTAACTCAACCACGCTACGCAGGTCACCAACACCCAAGAGCATTGCTAGGAACACATGTAGAAAACTCATTACCTCATAAGCACCAAATAACCGTATCCCTTACCACACCAACACCCAAGGGAGTAACCCACACCCCCTAGGCAACCAAGCAAAGTCCTACTTTACACACACTACTTCCTTTACAAATAACAACTCAATCATGCAATGAGACTCATATCCCCAGAGAGTATAATACAACCTGTATCCAGAAATATTTTTTTCCATTACTCGAGTCATTCTCAACTCCACCTCTGCAGGTCATAACTGATCCACCAGTATACCCCAAACTGAAACCAATACAGCACATCATCGGGCAACCAACTAATCATTAGCAGACTCCCCCACTTGGCTCAAAGCCATAGATCAAAACAAACAGTAACTCACAATTCCCATACGCTATCACTGCCATAATACCGTGGTGGGATTCAACTAAATCCTTCATAAGCTCATACATAACTCAAACCATTAAACATCCCAAATCATCTCCAACCTCGCATTCACTATTGTAATAGCGGTGCCAACTCCCACAAGTGATCTAAACTCAAATTGCAACATATATCAATTACTGGTAAAAGAAAACTTGCTACAAAACAACATAAGAGGTCTTCCCATACACTTACGACTCGAGGCCATATGCCAACTCTAGGCAGAAGTCAAACACTCAATGTCATCGCTACATATCCAGCCACTCCTTTTTTGGCACAATCAAGCAATATAAACACATCTCACTCTCAAATCACACTCACCACATGATCATCTAGTCACCAAGTCTCGTCAATAAGGACACCAACGGACATATAAGTCCCCAATACATGTGCTCACACAATCAAATCTCAGCACTCAAGCCACAGACAAAAATCTGGCCTCAAGTCCTCCAGACTGGCCCCAAACATGCTAAAATCACATCCCATTCACGGAAGTCACAAGCCATCGGTGCACGGCTGATACCGAGCGCTCACATGCGCGTTTGAATACATGAAAGGAGTTCAAAGAATTATGTTTCAGGTTGAATCAATGGATTCGCACGACAAGAGTTCGAGAATGTGAGATTTTTCTGAAAGGTTCTACAGCCTCTCGAAGATAAGTACAGACGTCTCCGTACCGATCCGCAAGACTCTACTAAACTTGCTCATGACTGATGAGACCTATTTAACCTAGCGCTCTGATACCATCTTGTCATGACCCAATTTCGGAGTCATGATGGCGCCTGTCATGGAACCTGGCAAGCCGCCCTTTTTAACTAAGGTATATTCAATTTCCCATAAAAATGCAATTTTTAAACGAATTTATTAATAATACTAAGAGTCTGAAGTTTAAAAACAATATTTGGAAAACAAAAATTTAAAATCTCCAACCCCGGATCCGGTGTCACTCAGTCATGAGCTGCTATATAAAAAAAAAATTAAAGAATGAAAAAATAGACACATAGTCTCAAAATAAGTGCAATGGGTGGAATAAGGAAGAGAAGACGAGGTCGTGAACGTTAGCTGCTACCTCGACAACTCCAATAAAAACTCTGACGGCTGCTTAATATCCACTACAGGGTCCCGGTGTACCTAGATCTGCACACAAGGTGCATGGGGTAACGTGAGTACACCAACTCAGAAGTAACGAACCCAAACTATGGGCTGAGAGGTAGTGACGAACTAAACCTCAATAATTAAATCATCAGCGTATAAAATTTAGGCATGTTCACAGTTTATCAAAAAATAACAACAGAATATACTAGATATACCTCCATATGTTCTACATGCCAACATGTCACAGTGTGAAAATGCACTTAATGCTCACAACTCTCCCACAGAAGTTCACTCAGTACTATATATGGCTCTCAGGCCCAGGGAAGTTCCATCCCGGAATATGCATAAACACCGGTGACCGTAGTCACTCCGTACTGAGGAAAAAGGCCAGTCCAGCCCCCACAGAGAAGATCCATCTCCGGAATACAACAGTCGGACAATATCCATATCCAGGGAAGATCCATCCCTCACATAACATCAGCTTCAGACAAGATCCATGCCCAGGGAAGATCCATCCCTCACATAACATCAGCTTCAAACAAGATCCATGCCCAGGGAAGATCCATCCCTCATCATCAATGCGCTCACTGGGGGTGTAAAGACTCCGGAGGGGCCCTAGTGGCCCAAGCGCCATATCAAGCCAACGAAGGCATGATTTAAATATCGCTGCGGTGTGCAGTCCATTCTCATAACTGTCTCAATAACAGGCGCTCGGCCTCACTCAGTCATTACTCTTCAGCCTCACTCACATGGATCACAGATGCCTCCATCAGCCCGAAACAATGATAAGTATGCATATAATTAACAATACGGAAACTAAGATATGAAGTGATATGTTATAACAGGACTGAGTATATGACATCAAATAATCACAAAATGAGACAGTAATATACGACCACTCGGGTCTCAGCATTTTCGGCGTGAAGCCTAGCATTTATACTTAACATGATTTCTAATAGGTTCACAATTACCACATTAACAGAAGCACATATATCATCAGGAATAATCACTAAGCGGTGCCATGGGATAAGCCAGGCCGCAAATACTCGGCGCACGCCCGCACGCCCATCACTTGGCAAGTGCGTCACCTCAACAATAGTCATAAATCATTTAGCTCGGGGTTTCGAATCCTTAGAACCAAGTTTGGAAACGTTACTTACCTCAAAACTGGCTAAAATACTATTATGCAGTGCCTTTGCCTCTAAATCCGGCCTCTGAGTGCTCCAAATCTACCAAGTTCAGATTTTTATCATTAAATTATGCTTAAGGAATGAATTCCAATTGAAAAGTACCAAATTTAGCTCAAAACCCGAAATTAGTCAAAACCCGACCCCTGGGCTCGCATCTCGGAACCCGATAAATTTTGATACCAAAATATTCTTCATCATCTCACGAGTTCGTACATATCAAGAATGCTAAAATCAGAGTTCGTTTGACCCCTCAAATCGACCCCTAAAGGTCTCAAAATCTCAAGCCCTAACCCCACCTTTTTCCTACTGATTTTCATAATTAAACACTGATATAAGGTCTCCAATCACATATAATTGAGTTATTAAGTCCAAAAACCTTACCTTAATGATGAACCAGCGTTTCCCTCTTCAAAATCCCTCAAAAACCTCGGAACCCGTACAACAATTGTGAAAAGAGGGTTAAAAATCGCGAAGGCAGGTTTTTATACTTTCTGAACAGTGGTTTCGCACCTGCGGCCACTTAAGCGCTTCTGCGGACCCGCACCTGCGGATCCTTCGCACCTGCGACTTCGCAGGTGCGATCCTCCTTTCGCACATGCAATCCTCTACTGAGCCTCCCTTAATCCGCATCTGTGGAGCTTTTCTCGCTCCTGTGGGCCCGCACCTGTGGTCACACTTTCGCAGGTGCGGTTACACCAGCACCAGTAGCTGAAGCTGCATTTTACCAACTTTAAAACTTCTGTTAATCAGCCGAAATAAATCCCGAGCTCCTCGAGACCCCAACCAAATATACCAACATATCATATATGATCATTCAAACTTAGTCGAGCCTTTGAATCACCAAAAACAACACAAAAACACTAAATCACATCGAATTCAAGTCTATGAACTTTGAAATTTCTAAATTCCACCAACGATGCCGAAACTATCCAAAACTCACCCGATTGACCTGAAATTTTGCGCACATATCCAAAATGACATTACGAACCTGTTCCAACTTCCGGAATTCCATTCCGACCCCGATAGCCTATTTTTCACTGCCAACCGGAAATCGCTAAAAACTAACTTTCGTCAATTCAAGCCTAATTCTACACCGGACATCACAAAAATATTCCGAACACACTCCTAAGTCCAAAATCACCTAGCGAAGCTATCCGAGCCATAAAATCTGTATTCCGAGTTCGTTTACCAATAAGTCAACTCTCAGTTGACTTTTCCAACTTTAAGGCTATTTTTTTAAGTACTAAGTGGCTAAACTCTCACTACAACCATTTCGATTTCAAGCCTACCAACTCTAACACATCAATAATAGTATAACCAACCTATGACAAGGCAATAACAACAATAATAATGCAAATTCTACGGGACGACCGACCGGGTCGTTACATTGATGAAGTAGGTGAATGTCAGGGTGTATCATCATTCCTCCCTTGAGAAAAATTCGTCTTAGAATTTGCACCATCATTACCTACAACACAAGGACTCAAGTCAGTAACATTAAAAGACATCATAAACAAGGAGATCATTAGGAATATCAATCTTATATGCGTTATCATTTATCCTTTCAAGAACTTGGTAGGGGCCTTCTCCCCTAGGAAGGAGTTTGTTCTTTCTCTTTTGAGGAAATGTTTCCTTCCTCAAGTGAATCCAAACCCAATTATCGGGTTCAAATATCATCCGCTTACTTCCTTTGTTGGCCCTAAAAGCCGCTTTGTCATTCATTTTCTCAACTTGAAGTCTTGCCTTTTCATGAATCTTCTTCATAGCCTCGGCCTTTGTCTTGGAATCTAAACTATCAATCACATATTGAGACAAAGGATTTAGATCCAAAGGGGTGAAGGGATTAAAACCATACACATATTCGAAAGGAGTCATGCCAATAGAAGAATGATAAGAACGATTATATGCAAACTCAATCAATGGTGTTGATACCCAATTTTTCCCTATAATATTTTCAAAATGCATATATACTTCCAAAACCATGCATTAGCATATCAATAATATTTTTCCATAATTTCTGCATTTTTAAGGGATCTTTAATTAATTTATCCCAGTATTTTGTTATATAAATAATTAGTAATTGCATCACAAATAATTTTATAACAATTTTATGACCCAATTTTACGGGGTAGCAAGGTTGAAGAACATTATTTTATTTTTCTGAATGATGATTTCCCTTTTGCATTTTGTTTAAGATAATATTTCCAATATTCCAAAACGCTTTTTTAATTATTGAAAACCGCATTTGTTTGACACTTTCAATGAATTAATGATTACTATTACCATTTTTCTCTCATACCTTTATCTATACAGCATTACTATTTCTTATCTCGATGAACCGGAAACTGTGACATGTAATGAGGCAACGCGACAAACGGATAGTGATTCGGAAAGAGGATGAATGCATTATGTCACAGACAACTTTATTAGAACAGAATGTCCAGAGCCTTCAATAAAAGAGTCAAGCCGAGACAGTTCGCACCGGGACAGCTGGTGTTGAAGAAGATCTTTCCGCATCAGGATGAAGCCAAAGGGATATTCTCTCCCAACTGGCAAGGTCCTTACATGGTTCACAAAGTATTGACAGGGGGAGCCCTCATACTTGCAAAAATGGACGGAGGAGTTTGGCCAAAACCAATCAATTCAGATGTAGTCAAGCGATATTATGTGTAAATGTTTATGTATTCCTCTTATGATGTATTTGAACTACGCTCGACCTGATTCCCGTTTAAGTGGGGATACGTAGGCATCCCTGTGGGTTCGGTCACAATTCAATAAAAAATTTATTTTCCCCACCATCAGAAACTGGAGCAGAATTTTGAGGAGGACCCTCAAAATTCCGAAGCAAGTTCAACCGATCACAGTATATACAGCAGTCAGAAATGTTTGTCCGTCTAACTGGGGAAGAATTTTGAGGAGGACCCTCAAAATTCTATGGCAGGAGAAGTCGCAATGTCTCGGATCGTGTCGCAATCACTGGTTCATCTAACCAATTTTTCTAAAAACATATTTTTTGCTATGACTTTGAAAACTACGCATGCTTGATTTTGAAATAACTCTATTTAGAAAATGCTACCCCCAATGATTTGAACAGAATCTTCAGACCGAGCCAAAGCAAGTCAAGCAAGCCGACGGAGGCACGAACCGACCTCCTCCTTACAGAACTCACGATTTTTCTTTGAATGCAGAAACAAGGAATATGCACGCCTCGAAATCACAACCTTCATATTAACAATGATACTGAATCCACTTCCAGCTAAGAAATACTCTGCTATCACCTACTGTCTGTTCTTTTTGCATAAGACTAAGCTCTGTCTCAATCTTGCATGAGGCTAAGCCTGCCTCTATATTTGCATAAAGGCTAAGCAATGCCTTCAATTCTGCATAAGGCTAAGCATTGCCTTTTCTTTGCATGAGACTAAGCTCTGCCTCAATCTTGCATGAGGCTAAGCCCTGCCTCCATATTTGCATAAGGCTAAGCACTACCTTCAATTCTGCATGAGGCTAAGCTCTTCCTCCATATTTCCATAAGGCTAAGCGTTGCCTTCAAATCTTGCATAAGGCTAAGCCCTACCTCCATACTTGCATAAGGCTAAGCCATGCCTCCATATTTACATAAGGCTAAGCACTGCCTTCAAATCTTGTATGAGGCTAAGCCCTGCCTTCATATCTGCATAACGGTAAGCACTGCCTTCCATCTGTATGGGACTAAGACCTGTCCCGAACCTTGCATGAGACTAAGCTCTGTCTCTATATTTGCATGAGGCTAAGCTCTGCCTCCATATCTACATAAGGCTAAGCACTACCTTCCATCTGTATGGGACTAAGACCTGTCCCGAACCTTGCATGAGACTAAGCTCTGTCTCTATATTTGCATGAGGCTAAGCTCTGCCTCCATATCTACATAAGGCTAAGCACTACCTTCCATCTGTATGGGACTAAGACCTGTCCCGAACCTTGCATGAGACTAAGCTCTGTCTCTATATTTGCATGAGGCTAAGCTCTGCCTCCATATCTACATAAGGCTAAGCACTACCTTCCATCTGTATGGGACTAAGACCTGTCCCGAACCTTGCATGAGACTAAGCTCTGTCTCTATATTTGCATGAGGCTAAGCTCTGCCTCCATATCTACATAAGGCTAAGCACTACCTTCCATCTGTATGGGACTAAGACCTGTCCCGAACCTTGCATGAGACTAAGCTCTGTCTCTATATTTGCATGAGGCTAAGCCCTGCCTCCATAACTGCATAAGGCTAAGCACTGCCTTCCATATGCATGGGACTAAGCCCTGTCCCGAATCTTGTATGAGGCTAAGCCCTGCCTCCATATTTGCATGAGGCAGCCTTGCATCTATATCTACATAAGGCTAACCACTGCCTTCCATCTGCATGGGACTAAACCATGTCCCGAACCTTGCATAAGACTAACCTATGTCTCTATATTTACATGAGGCTAAGCTCTGCCTCCATATCTACATAAGGCTAAGCACTACCTTCCATCTGTATGGGACTAAGCCCTGTCCCGAATATTGCATGAGGCTAAGCTCTGCCTCCATATTTGCATGAGGCTAAGCCCTGCCTCCATATCTGCATAAGGCTAAGCACTGCCTTTCATCTGCATGGGACTAAGACATGTCCCGAACCTAGCATGAGACTAAGCTCTGTCTCCATATTTGCATGAGGCTAAGCCATGCCTCCATATCTGCATAAGGCTAAGCTCTGCCTTCCATCTGCATGGGACTAAGACATGTCCCGAACCTAGCATGAGACTAAGCTCTGTCTCCATATTTGCATGAGGCTAAGCCATGCCTCCATATCTGCATAAGGCTAAGCTCTGCCTTCCATCTGCATGGGACTAAGACATGTCCCGAACCTAGCATGAGACTAAGCTCTGTCTCCATATTTGCATGAGGCTAAGCCATGCCTCCATATCTGCATAAGGCTAAGCTCTGCCTTCCATCTGCATGGGACTAAGACATGTCCCGAACCTAGCATGAGACTAAGCTCTGTCTCCATATTTGCATGAGGCTAAGCCATGCCTCCATATCTGCATAAGGCTAAGCTCTGCCTTCCATCTGCATGGGACTAAGCTCTGTCCCGAATCTTGCATGAGGCTAAGCCTTGCCTCCTATTTGCATAAGGCCAATTATTGCCTTTTTATTTGCCGAGACTAAGCACCGTCTCTCCGGCACTATCTATTTTCTCTTCTTTCGGGCTAAGCTCTGCCCTCAAATTCATACAAGACTAAGCCCTGTCTTGTCGCTCCTAGCATCATGTCTTTGCATATCATGGGCTGAAATATCGCAAACTTGTCCAAAGGCGTCATTGTCTAAAGGCATCATCCTCATAGCCGGAAGACACCATGTCATGGCCTGAGGATATCTCACATTTGCATATCATTATTCAAAGACATCATGGTTTGGAGGCATCATTTTCATGGCCCGAGAACACCATTTCATGGCCTGCAAATCCCTCACTGAACAATTCATGGCCTAGGGCATCATGGTCTAAGGACGTCAGCCTCAACCGTCCAAAGACAATTCTCATGGTCTGAAGGGAATCTGCATCATGTTTAAATTTCTGCACAAATATATGCTCGTAGTACGTCTATCACTTGCAAGTTATCCGACGAGCGACCGCTACCTCAACCGGAGCAATCCGCTCCAGCTCCTTCATACTATCTCAAACTTGACCGCTTAGCCAACCATTTCACCTATTCCAAAATCTTGTATCCGTCCTTGCGATAATTTTATCGGTATATTCTGATGATGGATCTAGAACTACACACGGCCTGATTCCTGTGAAACAAAGGATATGTAGGCAGCTCAGAAACCAGAGTGCGGCCTAAGTCTCTCAAATCATCGGACTCGGTCAAAATTGGCCATCATATCTTTACCCGACAACTCTTTCATCCTTCCCGGGTAAAGAGGGGCAGCTGTTGATACCCAATTTTTCCCTATAATATTTTCAAAATGCATATATACTTCCAAAACCATGCATTAGCATCAATAATATTTTTTCCATATTTTCTGCATTTTTAAGGGATTTTTAATTAATTTATCCTTGTATTTTGTTAAATAAATGATTACTAATTGCATCACAAATGATTTTATAACAATTTTATGACCCAATGTCACTACTTATATTTATACTAAGCCTGATTATTTTATAAATAGCCACATTTATATTTTTTGGATTATAATTGCAATAATAGCTCATGCATGCATTATTACATTATCTCACCAGAAAATAGCTTTTTATATTTTTATAATGTTGAGTAATTATTTTAAATCATTTTATGCATGAAAATCATTTGTATAACTTGTTAATTATTTTTATAAATTATTTTATCAATTAAATTGGATATTTAACAAATAGTCTCTTAATTTCTTCAACTTTCAGACCTAACACCTCAAATATTAGCCCAAAACCCTTTTAAAACCAGCTCAAACGCCTTAATAATACCAACCCAAACCCCTTAAGCCCAATCTGTATGTACCCAACCTAAACCCCCATCAAATCATGGTCAATGATCTTTTAGATCAACGATCCACGATCAAACTTACCATTTTAATTCAACCAACCCCAACCCCCCTCTTTATTCCTCTCATTCAGCCGTCACTCGTTTCCTTCACCCTTCCAATTCTCTCTCAACTCACCCTAACCCTAATCACCGCCACCAGCGAGAACCTCTTTTCTATGGTATTTTCGTGCATTCTCTAACCACCACCGGTCTCCTATACTCCATGGCTGTTTGATTTCATGAGTCCTTGAGAAAACCTCAAGGAAATCCAACCTGTTCTCGCCTAGAATTTGTTTACCAGCCTGTCTCAAGCCGCTTTCGTTTGTAAGTATGGATTTCTTCTTGCTTTTAGTATGAATCTGTGGGTTTTTACCGATTCTCATCATCTTCACTATTTTTTGGAAAAAAACTTAGTTCACTATTGTTAGAATCTTCTCAGATCATTATAGATCTGAGGTGATTCGAGTATTATTGGGTGTTTTCCTTTAAAATCTCTTGTTTTACTTAATTGTTTCGATTTTTAGTTACTCTTTCTAAAACTAGGGTTCTTCCCAGGCTTTTGTCAAAGGTTTTTACTTTCAAATGCTTAGTCTATTCATCTCTTTACATATATGTATGCTCGAACTCTAAAATGTCTTTGTGTGTTACTGATTTCTTCAATTTTGTTTCAACAGTGTGTTTATCTCTCTGAACCAGTCACATGAACTTGTTCTGTTTAGGGACCTAAACGATTTTCCCCATTAAAATCAGTATTTTGTGGGATCTTACATGATTGACTCCTATTAAGGATCTGAATGAATTTATTTCATGTTAAAATCAGAAACCTTTGGGATTCTTACTTGGTTGATTTCTATTTAAGGGTTCAAATAACTTTTCCTATAAAATCAATACCCTTTGAAGATTTTTTTACTGATCATTCCCTATCAATTGCCCCGTTAAAATCAATGTGCTAGGATTGTTACTGGTTTCCTTGTTTGTGACCTGTTTCCCTATTTTAATTGCCTTAATTAGTGGATGATAGTTTAGGGATTTTTACTGTATCCCTATAAGGTATGATTTGGATTCTTTGCCTTAATTGAATCCCTGTTGTGACCGTTAATTGATTACCCCCAATTAAAGGGGTCTATTCCGGACTCCCTTATGGGAATTGATTCTGTGATTATTTGACTATCCTTAATTGATTGAATTTTGACTTTCTTTACCTTATTTTTCCTACTCCCTAAGTGCTATATATACACTCTTATTCTACCCCTAAAACACGGACAATAGTTCAATCACACACAAAAAATTCTCTCATCTCTCTTTCTGCTACTTGTGCTCATTGCTTGTCTAGCCGGATGAAAGCCAAGGCTAGACTGTGGAATCCTACCTACTTTACTTTCTACTTTTCTTCTTTAACTGGTACGTTCCTATCACAATGTCATTCTGAGATTCAAATATATGTGCTCCTTGTTGCTTTACTTCTATTAATGTCGTGTCTTTCTATACTAGCATAACTACTGTCTAATTAACTCTGTTTACTTCCTGGCCAGCATGTCTAGGTTTCATTCTTCTTGTTTGTTACTTTAGCCAGCATATTTACTTGAATTCCTATTTACTTCCTTCAACTAGCATGCTCATTTTAGTATCTCAGACTCCTAATTTATCTGATTAACCCCAATTGGCATGACTAATTCTATGTAGTAGACCCCTGTCCTCATCATGACTATTCCTACATTCTTTCTATATGCTTTACTGTCTATTACCACTTTAGCTTCAAGTATGATTTCCCTATTAAGACTCTGAGTTAGTAGTTTGTGTTCTAATGCTATGAATTTGGTTGCTGGTTGTCAATCAGCCCCTACTTGTTCTGTGTACTTGTTGTTCAAAATGCTCTCCTTCTTATCATCCTTATGTGCTCCTGTTTCAAGTGTCTTGCGTACCCAACCCCTGCTCCTTTTTGTGTAACTGTTTGTACACCTAGAACTAATTGACAAACTGAAGTTGAACGTGGGCAATGTGATGCTTTTGTGACCATGTTGTTGTTTGCTGAACCTTCCTTCAAAAGGTTTTCAACATGTTTTTCACTCTTGATATGTTTTTCCTAAACTATTCCTATTCCTGAAGTATTTTCACTCCTAAAGATTTTACCTCTATACTGTCTTCCAAAAAGTCATCTCAACTATTTCAAGCACTCTCACTTCTACTCTTAGATTACTTAAGTTCTGTCCCTCCAGTGTGTGTACTGCCTAGGAATCCATTCCTTCGAAATCTGACACAATGGGGCTGGCTCTTCCACACTGCACAAAAATTGTTTTCTTTAAAGGATCCTTGGTGTGAGCATTGTCGGGTTCCCTGGGGCCCTTGGGAACTTTGACGCACCAGGATACCCTATTGGGCACTATGAGATATTGATACTTTGGATTTGGTTGAAGGCCTGACCCTCCAGGTTTACTTTTGGGCCTATCCAGGCTCCCTATAGTATAACAGTTTCATTTATGAAATTCATTCATTCTTGGCCTGTAATAATAATTCTTGTAAAACAGATATTGGGGATATTAGTAAAATGGGAGGGACCTTTATATATGCTTTGTGGGGAAATCGGGTAGAAATCATGCTCCTAGGATTGTTGTGATTATGTATGCATTAGAAACCATGCTTATAAGATTGTTTTGTGCACTAGAAAACATGCTTATAGGTGCATCATATCATTCGTCCTAAACTTCTGCTTTCCAGAGTTCTGCATATTCATGTCTTCTTGGAAATTCTGTCACTAGGTTGTTATTAATTCTGCCTAAAATCATGATCATTCTCTTGTGTGCATTAGAAAGCATGCTATAGGACTTTTATTGCACTCGCATAAATACCATGCCTATATTGCATAAAATCAGTAGAGCCTATGTCTAGATAGTATAAAAAGCAGTCCCAACACCTAAATATCATGCTTATAGAGATAAATATATAAAACCAGCTCTGTAACATTTATGATTAATTTTTTAGCACCTAGACAGCATGCCTATAGGACATAATGAACTCAAACTGCCTGTTTAAATTGCTTGTTAGTATTAAGACTCTGATTGACAATTAGATATCATGTTCCACGCCCAGGCAATCCTTTAGGATAATTGAAATCTTGCAAATTGTAAAACTATCATTTGCTTATTTGTGAACTGCCCAGATTTAACAGATTCGAAAATCAGTAGGCAAACAGATTAGGTTTCTATCACTTCGCCTTAACACAATGCTGCATATTCTCTGCTTGTCATGCTCACCTAGATACCCTGTTCTAGGACCTTTCTGAAACATCTGAAATCTTGTTGTTTGAGACGTGCTAATTATGTGTTTATTTGTGGAGATAAACATGAGCCCTTTAATTGTTCTTTTATATGACAGTCCTATATGTTATTTGTTGTCGCTTAGATTTTATCCTTTTAAGCACTTTAGGAGAGTCTAGGACTGCTTTAATTAGAGGTCTTAAACACCTCCAGGACCATAAGGAAAGGGACGGGTAATGCACGCCTAGAGTACGTTTAATTAGAATTGCTTATATAACCACCAAGGGGAGGGTAATTGAGTAGTAAAGGATATGATGCCCTGTGAGCTAATGCTACGTGTAACCCCTCTAGTTGAGGAAGTTTACCGAGTATTACACAGATATGATCCTATAGGCTAATAAACATAGGACCCATTTATTCCCGTGTCTTTTTTAATCCATATGTGTGCTTAAATTGCTTTACTTGCTTAATGACTAATTCACCAAAATAAGTTTGGTCGGGACCCACCGTTGTGGACCTCGAGGGGTGCCTAACACCTTCCCCTCAAGGTAATTTCAAACCCTTACCCAATCTCTAGTAATGTAAACCGGTTTCATGAGTTACTTGCATTAGGTGACCTAACGCACCTTAAATCCGTTAGGTGGCAACTCTTCAATTTCCATACCCCTTTCCCAAAAAAAGGAAAGAAGTTGTCCCAAAATGTCGAAACCCGATTCCGCGAGGAAAAAGGGGGAGCGACAGCATGGCGACTCTGCTGGGGATTTTAGGATTTTGCCATAACAAACTTGCTTTTTGTAAATTAGTCTTAAGCATGCTTCTTTTTTGTTAATATGTGTGCACCCTTTCCCTTTCCCTTTCCCCTTATGTGAATTTAATTGCCCATTTTGAGTATTTATGATTTCCTTTACCGCAGAAACTAACTTATTTCTTTGTTTCTTTTTCTTAAACGTCTTTCAATTATTAAATACCGCATTTATTATTTTCCTAACATGAAAATATGTGACAACATGCTATTTACTGTTGCATAAATCATGCTCAACATTATATTTCACTCGTGCGTAATCAATCCTATAGCAACACTTGATGAGTGGTTGTTCTTCCTACATATCACCCTTTAAATTCGGAAAGGCTTATTTGCGGGAAAACTAGTTGATCAGTGGTGCAATCGACGGTTCCGTGCCTTTCCCCCTCAAGTTGTCCGCTTGAGGGTACCAGTCTAGACCCCCATAGCAACCTTACTCTGATTATAACTATACATGCATCATGGTCAAACCTAGCCGGAATAATATGTTGTCCACAAAATAACCCTTTAAGATAAACCTTATCCAAAAGTCCACCGGGGTTTCCATAATTCCAACGACGCAACCACATTTTGTGCATTAATTTTGGAGAACTAAATGCCAATATGCTAATCATGGATATATAAATAGTCGGATCTGGAGGAGGAAAGGGTCTAACCTTATTTGTTTTGAAGAAAATGAGGCACAAGGTCCCCAGGTTCGGCATGGTCCGTAGTATACCACCACTGCTACTAGATTGGTGGGAAGATCTTTCTGCCAGAATGTTGAAGGAGGCGAGGGAGTACATCTAGCAAGAGTATACCTGTTATTGAGCATGCACGAACTGGGGGACCTGATTGATGGAGTCAGAAAGATCAATCCTGGGGAAGGTCCTTCTGGGACCAAGTAGATTAGATTTATTTTCTTCTCCAAATGTAATAAGGCCAAGTGTCAGTAGTGACTTATCTTTTATTATCTTAGTGTAGTTTTGGGATTCGTCTGTTTTTTATATTAATTAAATGAGGAATTTATTGGAATCTAAGTTCTCCAAAACAACTTGTCGCTAGGCCTACCTCGGGCGCAACGAGGCTCCCAAAATAGGACGTGAATTTACATTCCGCAATATGTGTTTAAGTATTGCAAATATTCTTTTCAGAACTCTTACTGACTTGGCTACCTTTTGTTTTTCTTTCTTTCTTTTGATTATTCCCATTCCCCAAAGGTTGGGTCATGCATACTGGCATCATCAGCTTATCATACTAGATCCAGGGGCCCTCCACCTTCTCCTCCTCCAAGTCCACAAAAAGGCAAAGGGAGAGCAAAGGCTGCCTTGAGGAACCTGTTCCTCGAAGATGATGACATGGATTGATGTGTAATTTTTGAGGAGGAGGAAGAGGAAGGCCCTACCATCAGAGCTATGGAATGAGGATCATTCCTCAAGAATTGGACTGTCAGACCATCCAGGGCCCAACGAGTCTGTGGGTAGCAAGGCTGAACAACATTATTTTATTTTTCTGAATGATGATTTCCCTTTTGCATTTTGTTTAAAATAATATTTCCAATATTCCAAAACGATGTTTTAATTATTGAAAACCGCATTTGTTTGACACTTTCAATGAATTAATGGTTACTATTACCATTTTTCTCTCATACCTTTATCTATACAGCATTACTATTTCCTATCTCGATGAACCGGCAACTGTGACATGTAATGAGGCAACGCGACAAAAGAATAGTGATTCGGAAAGAGGATGAATGCATTATGTCACAGACAACTTTATTAGAACAGAATGTCCAGAGCCTTCAATAAAAGATTCAAGCCGAGACAGTTCGCACCGGGGCAGCTGGTGTTGAAGAAGATCTTTCCGCATCAGGATGAAGCCAAAGGGATATTCTCTCCCAACTGGAAAGGTCCTTACATGGTTCACAGATTATTGACAGGGGGAGCCCTCATACTTGTAGAAATGGACGGAGAAGTTTGGCCAAAACCAATCAATTCAGATGCAGTCAAGCGATATTATGTGTAACTGTTTATGTTTTCTGCATATGATGTATTTGAACTACGCTCGACCTGATTCCCGTTTGAGAAGGGATATGTAGGCAGCCCTGTGGCTTCAGCCACAATTCAATAAAAAAATTATTTTCCCCACCATCAGAAACTGGGGCAGAATTTTGAGAAGGACCCTCAAAATTCTAAAGCAAGTTCAACCAATCACAGCATATACAGCAGTCAGAAATGTTTGTCGGTCTAATGGAGCAGAATTTTGAGGAGGACCCTCAAAATTCTACGGCAGGAGAAGTCGCAATGTCTCGGATCGTGTCACAGTCACTGCGTCATCTAACCAATTTTTCTAAAAACATATTTTTTGCTATGACTTTGAAAAATACGCATGTTTGCTTTTGAAATAACTCTGTTCAGCAAACGCTACCCCTAATGATGGATCTTCAGACCGAGCCAAAGCAAGTCAAGTAAGCCGACGGAGGCACGAACCGACCTCCCCCTTACAGAACTCACGATTTTTCTTGGAATGCAGGAACAAGGAATATGCACGCCTCGAAATCACAACCTTCATAACAACAACGAGACTGAATCCACTTCCAGCTAAGAAATACTCTTCTATCACCTACAATATGTTCTTTTTGCATGAGACTAAGCTCTGTCTCAATCTTGCATGAGGCTAAGCCCTGCCTTTATATTTTCATAAAGGCTAAGCACTGCCTTCAATTCTGCATAAGGCTAAGAACTGCCTTCTCTTTGCATGAAACTAAGCTCTGTATCAATCTTGCATGAGGCTAAGCCCTACCTCCATATTTGTATAAGGCTAAGCACTGCCTTCAATTCTGCATGAGGCTAAGCCCTGCCTCCATATTTGCATAAGTCTAAGCGTTGCCCTCAAATCTTGTATGAGGCTAAGCCCTGCCTCCATATTTGCATAAGGCTAAGCCCTGCCTCCATATTTACATTAGGCTAAGCATTGCCTTCAATTATATATAAGGCTAAGCACTGCCTTCAAATCTTGCATGAGGTTAAGCCCTGCCTCTATAACTGCATAAGGCTATGCACTGCCTTCCATCTGCATGGGACTAAGCCCTGTCCCGAACCTTGGATAAGACTAAGCTCTGTCTCCAT
Organism: Nicotiana paniculata; assembly: GCA_005239505.1. Classification (NCBI taxonomy): domain Eukaryota; kingdom Viridiplantae; phylum Streptophyta; class Magnoliopsida; order Solanales; family Solanaceae; genus Nicotiana; species Nicotiana paniculata. The sequence goes on along the minus strand of ML366496.1, from coordinate 2,861 downwards.
ATATGCATAAGGCTAAGCACTGCATTCCATCTGCATGGGACTAAGCCCTGTCTCGAATCTTTCATGAGGTTAAGCCCTGCCTCCATATATGCATAAGGCTAAGCACTGCATTCCATCTTCATGGGACTAAGCCCTGTCTCGAATCTTGCATGAGGCTAAGCCCTGCCTCCATATCTGCATATGGCTAAGCACTTCCTTCCATCTGCATGGGACTAAGCCTTGTCCCAAACCTTGCATGAGACTAAGCTCTGTCTCCATATTTGTATGAGGCTAAGCCCTGCCTCCATTTCTGCATAAGGCTAAGCACTACCTTCCATCTGTATGGGACTAAGCCCTGTCCCAAATCTTGCATGAGGCTAAGCCCTGCCTCCAAATTTGCATGAGGCTAAGCCCTGCCTCCATATCTGCAAAAGGCTAAGCACTGCCTTTCATCTGCATGGGACTAAGCCCTGTCCCGAACGTTGCATGAGACTAAGCTCTGTCTCTATATTTGCCTGAGGCTAAGACATTCCTCCATATCTGCATAAGGCTAAGCTCTGCCTTCCATCTGCATGGGACTAAGCCCTGTCCCGAATGTTGTATGAGGCTAAGCCTTGCCTCCTATTTGCATAAGGCCAATCATTGCCTTTTTATTTGCCGAGACTAAGCACCGTCTCTCCGGCACTATCTATTTTCTCTTCTTTCGGGCTAAGCTCTGCCCCCAAATTCATACAAGACTAAGCCCTGTCTTGTTGCTCCTAGCATCATGTCTTTGCATATCATGAGGGCTGAAATTTCCAACTTGTCCAAAGGTGTCATTGTCTAAAGGCATCATCCTCATAGCCGGAAGACACCATGTCATGGCCTGAGGATCTCTCATATTTGCATATCATTATTCAAAGGCGTCATGGTTCGGAGGCATCATTTTCATGGCCTGCGAATCCCTCACTGAACAATTCATGGACCAGGACATCATGGTCTAAGGACGTCAACCTCAACCGTCGAAAGACAATTCTCATGGTCTGAAGGGAATCTACATCATGTTTAAATTTTCGCACAAATATATGCTCGTAGTACGTCTCCTACTTGCAGGTTATCCAACGAGCGACTGCTACCTCAACCAGAGTAATCCCGCTCAAACTGCTTCATACTATCTCAAACTTGACCGCTTAGCACAACCATTCACCTATTCCAAAATCTTGTATCCGTCCTTGCGATATTTTTATCGGTAGATTCCGCTTATGGATCTAGAACTACACACGGCCTAATTCCTGTTAAACCAGGGATATGTAGGCATCTCAGAAACTAGAGTGCTGCCTAAGTCTCTCAAATCATCCGACTCGGTCAAAATTGGCCATCATATCTTTACCCGACAACTCTTTCATCCTTCCCGGGTAAAGAGGGGCAGCTGTTGATACCCAATTTTTCCCTATAATATTTTCAAAATGCATATATACTTCCAAAACCATGCATTAGCATCAATAATATTTTTTCCTTAATTTCTGCATTTTTAATGGATTTTTAATTAATTTATCCCAGTATTTTGTTATATAAATAATCACTAATTTCATCACAAATTATTTTATAACAATTTTATGACCCAATTTCACTACTTATATTTAATTATTTTATAAATAACCACATTTACATTTTTTGGGTTATAATTGCAAGAATTTTGCAATAATAGCCCATGCATGCATTATTACATTATCTCACCAGAAAATAGATTTTTATATTCTTAAAATGTTGAGTAATTATTTTAAATCATTTTATGCATGAAAAACATTTGTATAACCTGTTAATTATTTTTATAAATTATTTTATCAATAAAATTGGGTATTTAACAAATAGCCTCTTAATTTCTTCAATTTTCAGACCTAACCCCTCAATTATTAGCCCAAAATCCTTTTAAAACCAGCCCAAACCCCTTAATAATACCTTCCCAAACCCCTTAAGCCCAATCTGTATCTACCCGNCCCCCCCCCCCCCTCTTCATTCCTCTCATTTCGTCGTCACCAATGTCCTTCACCCTTCCAATTCTCTCTCAACTCACCCTAACCCTAATAGCCGCTACCAACGAGAACCTCCCTTCTGTGGTGTTTTCGTGCATTCTCCAACCACCACCGGTCTCCTATACTCCATGGTTGTTTGATTTCATGAGTCCTTGAGAAAACTCAAGGAAATCCAACCTGTTCTCGCCTAGAATTTTTTTACCGGCCTGTCTCAGGCCGCTTTCGTTTGTAAGTATGGATTTCTTCTTGCTTTTAGTATGAATCCATGGGTTTTTACTGATTCTCTTCATCTCCACTATTTTCTGAAAAAACCTAGTTTCACTACTGTTCGATTCTTCTATGATCGTTATAGATCTGAGGTGATTCGAGTATTATTGGGTGTTTTCCTTTAAAATCTCTTGTTTTACTTAACTGTTTCGATTTTTAGTTACTCTTTCTAAATCTAGGGTTTTCCCAGACTTTCGTCAAAGGTTATTACTTTCAAGTGCTTAGTTTGTTCATCGCTTTACATATATGTAGGCTCGAACTCTAAAATGTCTCTGTGTGTTACTGATTTCTTCAATTTTGTTTCAACGGTGTGTTTATCTCTGTGAACCAGTCACATGAACTTGTTCTGTTTAGGGACCTAAATGATTTTCCCCATTAAAATCAGTATTTTGTGGGATTTTACTTGATTGACTCCTATTAAGGATCCGAACGATTTTATTTCTTGTGAAAATCTGTTGCGGCCAAACGCACACACAAGTATAAGCAATCGTCAAGTAATAAAGTGACTAAAAGTCGGATGTCGAACCCACGAGGACTTCGGATTAACTATTAACTAAATTAGACTATCCTAATTATCTAAACAAGGATTAAACCTAGAAGTAT
>MDKI01253681.1:0-18465 GCA_005239505.1 Nicotiana paniculata | reverse complement strand
ATGCTAGTATGCAGAGTTACAGACATATCTTGATGCATCGTGTTTATTTCCTGATATATTACTCTCATGTCCAAGTTATATACTGTTGTTTAAATTATCAGAGGTTTAATCCGTCACTACCTCTCAGCCCGTAGTTTGGTTTTGTTACTACTGAGTTAGTGTACTTACGTTACCCCCTGCACCTTGTGTGCAGATACAGGTACATCGGAATTTAGCTTGGGTCAGGAAGCATATCAGTTTCATCAGAGTTGATGAGGTAGCAGCTGGCGACCGTGATCTCGTCTTCTCTTTCCTTTCTACCTGTCGTATTTATTTTCAGACTATGTAGTCATTTCTTTGGTTGTATTAAGTATTAGCAGCTCATGACTGTGTGACACTGGATCTTGGGTTAGTAGGATTTGGTCTTTTGATTTCATAAACTGGTTTTCCCAAAAATATTGGATTTATTATTATTATTATTAATTTCAAACTAGTTAGAAAGGGCGTTATATGGGAAATTGTATTTAGTTAGATACAATGGGTGGCTTGCCTGGTTCCACGACAAGCGCCATCACGACTCCGGAAATGGGTCGTGACAACTGGCTACCCGTTTTTGGTATTACCTAATTTCTTGCATAATATGGCAAGCGGATATTGTAAAAATCGAACCAAAACTGGTTCAAATCTTTAACCTGTTGTTTATTCCGTTTGTGTTCATCGCCTGTTCTTTGTGAGTACGGTTATTTTCGTATTCTCACAGACTCGTACTTAACCCTAAGGTTAGGGTTTTCAGATCCTCTTTTGATTCGAACCAAAATTGGTTCAAACTTTAATTTTATGTGTTAACGTCTGTATTCGTCCTCTTATGCATAAAGTTGCCTATTTTTGTCGATTTCTTTTACTTACCCTAAATTAGGGTTTCAGACCCTAAATCTGGACTAGATCTGGTTCGATTGGGTGTTTCTTTTTGAATAATTTCTTGTCTATGTTCATTGCATGCAGTGTATATTTTATTGCCTTTATTTTCTGCCGATTTTTTGAGGTTTACCTAAAACTAGGGTTTTAAAGTTCTTTCTTCTTTACTGATCGCATGTGATAATTTCTTTCCTTGTTTATGTGTGTTTCATTTCTTTCCTTATTTGTGCGTCTAATTGAATACTATTTAAACCCTTCTCCCTTTCCCCTTTAGGGAGACTGAAACTCTCAATACTCTCACTGAAAACTTAGACTCTCTTTGCTCGTTTGTTTCTTGTCTTGGTCGGTTGAAAGCCGAGGCCAATTGATTCGGGACTTAACTACTGTGATGTATTTTCTTGCTTTCCTGCCTAACTGGTAGTCATTATCCCCTTGCCATTTTATTTTTTATATCTCCACAATCTGTGTTGTTCGAACAACATGTTTAAACTTTATTTTGAGCATGATTCTACTCTTATGCTTCTATGATTCGCTTTTAGTCCTGTAGTTGATAGTGTTGGTCTGAGATTGGTTATTTTGAATAATATAAATCCTCTTAAGAAATGTGCATAACCTGTCTCCTATGTGTTGTTCTGAACCTGTTCTGAATTTGGGTATCTTTAGGATAATGTCATAAGGTTAAGTAGTCAATTAGTCTTAAACCTTTAAAACTTGTGTTTTTACTAGACTTCTTGTTCTGTCCTTTATATGCTTTGGTAACTTGCTTTCTAATATGTCTTAGATTCATGTGGGTTTTGGCTGTTTGGTTTAATAAGGCTGTCCTAAATGCTAGCATAAACACCTAGCTTAACTAGACTTTTCCAGATTTCAACTTATTTAAATTGTGTGTTTGAGCATGAACAACTTTGAAAACCTTTCTTGTTTTCTTAATGCAGTTCTGCCTGCAATTCTGTGTTCTAAATCTTGTATCTTCCGAAATCAAACTGTTTTGAAATCTGTCCCCCTGCTTCCTTTTATATACTCATTTTTTAAACTTCCATTCTTAGTCTCTTAGGTTCTCAACCACCTCAGTGTGAACACTGCTTAGGGTCCCCATGAGACTCCTGTGAACTCTGACACACTGGGAATTGGTTTTTTCAATCTCTTGTGAACTATCTTCTGATTGTATGGTTCTGGTGTGAGCATTGCTCTGGGTCTCTGAGGCCCTTGGGAACATTGACACACTGGAAACCTGGTTCTAATGTGCTATGGATGAATCACTATGCTGTTGTTATGGTTGGAAGGCCTGGTTCCAGGTTTATCAGGGCCTAATGAAGGCTCCCTATAGAGTTCCATTACTATTATGTAATTCATTTGCTATTATGGTCTGTAATAAATTTGTAATATACAGATTCTAGGGATATTTAGTAAAGTTGGGGGGTTTCTTATTTCCTTTGTTAAACGGGGTAGAAATCCTGCCTATAGGATTTAGTTATACTGTTAATTCTGCTCATTTGTTAAAAAATTGTATGCTTAGAAATCCTACATATAGGACTTTCGTGATGGTATTAATTCTGAGTTCTATCTATGCATATTAGAAATCCTTCCTATAGGGTTGACATTAAATTGCATATTAGAAATCATGTTCATAAGATCAACAAATGTGCATTAGTAATCATACCTATAGGACCTTTATGTTTGATTTAATCGTTTTCCTGGCAATCTGCATAATTTCTGCCCATACATGGTTTAATAGATATCATGCCTATAGGATAAAAAATCAGTCTCACACCTAGAGATCATGCCTATTGGATTTAAATTAATTCATTAATATATACCATGTCTATAGGACTTAAGTGAGTACGGTAATTAGAAAACATGCCTATAGGACTTAAGTTAGTAAAGTAATTAGAAAGCATACCTATAGGATTAAAAAGGGAAATAAACTCAGTGCTACACCTAGAAATTATGTCTATAGGTCTGTAACCATTAAACTTGTAGAAATCATGCTTATAGGATTCCATTAATTGGTTCTGAATTCAATCGCCATTGTCAATCACTTAGGCAATATACCTGTAGGACTTAATAATAATTCTGGGTTTATATTTGTGATGTATTACTGCCTGAAGTGCCAGATTATACTGAGTAAAATCAGTAGGAAAACAATAGGTCTTAACACTCGCCTTAATAAAACTGCCTCTGCACTCTGTTTTCTCACATAGATATCCTGCATATAGGATTTTAAGGTTAATAAAGTTTGCTGATTCGATTGCGTGCGTTTGCTGTTTATGTGTGGAGGTTAATATGAGCTTATATTTGATTTTTATCTGAAAGTCCTAATTGCTTTTGCTTGTCTCCTAGATTTTACATTTTTGAGCAACATAGGTTGGGTCTAGAACTATCCCAAATAGAGGTCCTAATACCTCAAGGGCCATAGATAAGGGACGGGTAGTGCACGCATAGGGAACAAGAACGCTTAAGTAACAACTTAAAGATAGTAATCGGGTAGTACAGAGATGATAGTCTGTGTGCTAAGTACTATGAGTAACACCCCGACTTAAGGGAGTTACAAAGTATTGCACAGAGTGATCCTATAGGCCAAAAAACTTAGGACCCCCCATTCCTGTTCTAAAATAAATCAAGTATTTTATTTGTCCAAATTGCTTAGAGTAATTCGCTTAATTTAAGTTCGATCGGGACCCACCGTTGTGGACCTCGAGGGGTGACTAACACCTTCCCCTCAAGGTAACTTGAGACTTTACCTGATCTCTGGTGATGCAAACTGGTTATATGAGTTATCTGCTCTAGGTTCCCTAACACACCTTAATCCGTCAGGTGGCGACTCTCTCAATTCCAATTCCCTACTCTCTCAAAATAGGAGTTGTCCCAAAAAATGTCAAAACCCGATTTCGCGAGTAAAAGGAGGCGCGGAAGCATGGAGACTCTGGTGGAGATATTTTTAGGCTCTTACCATAACGAACCTGTTTTGTGAATTAGTCTTCAAGCATGTATTTATTATTTCGTTAATACTTGCACACCTCTTCCCCTTCCCGCTCTATGTGAATTTATTTGCCTATTTTCATTCATTTATGATTTCTCTTCCCTGTTTATTACTTTTTACTATGGAAACTAATTTGTCTCTTTGTTTTCTTTCTTAAATGTCTTTACAATTATTAAATACCGCATTTTATCATTTTTCATCGTGCAAATACTTGACAACATGTTATTTTCTTTTTGCATAAACCATTCTCAACATCATATTCCACTCGTGCGTAATTAATGCCGTAGCAACACTTGATGAGTGTCTGCGCTCTTCCTATGTCACCCTTCTTGAATTTGGAAAGGCTTATTTGTGGTAAAACTAGTCGATCAGCAGTGCAGTCTACGGTTCCGTGCCTTTCCCCCTCAAGTTGTCCGCTTGAGGGTACCAGTCTAGAACTTTATAGAAACCTTACTCTGATAATAACTGTACATGCATCATGGTCAAACCTAGCCTGGGTTAATATGTTGTCCGCATAATAACCCTTTAAGTAAAGCCTTGTCCAAAGTCACCGGGGTTTCCATAATCCCTACGGATGCAATCACGATCTGTGCATTATTTGGAGAAATAAATCCCGATATGCTAATCGTTAATGTATAAATAGTCGAATCCGGAGGGGGAAAGGGTCTAACCTTGTTTATTTTGCAGAAAATGAGGCACGAAATCCCCAGGTTCGGCATGGTCCGAGATATACCACCATTATTGCTAGATTGGTGGGAGGACCTTCTGTCAAGTGAAAAGAATCATGTGAAAAGGGTCCTTGGAAACTTGCCTTCCTTATTAGACATCCAACCAAACAACATGTTGATTGAAGATGCTACTATGTTCTGGGACGGAGAAAGGGATATATTCCATTTTGGCAACATAGAAATGACTCCTCTTTTGGAGGAAATAGAGGGATTCGCTGGACTACCTTGGGACAGTCCTGGTTTATTGGTACGAAAAATTGCACCCCCAGGGGGTTTCTGAAAATGATGGGCTTAAGAAAGAACGACGACTTGGTATGTTTGAAGAAGTACTACATACCTTTTGACTTCCTTTATGAGCGATACAGACACAACAAATCTTACCGTATCTTTCATTACGAGTTCTCCATCACCTCCCTGGGTTGGATTCATCGTAGGGTTTTCGTGTTCATCGTCTGCTTTTTGGGTATGATAGTGTTTCCAAGAAAAATAGATAGGATTCACACCAGACTGACCATGATAACCAAAACTTTAATTGAGGGAATCGAGGGACAAACGTACACTATTGTTCCAATGATTATAGCAGAAATATATCGGGCTTTAGATCGTTGCCAGAAAGGGTTCAAGCATTTCGAGGGTTGTAATTTGCTGCTACAGATTTGGTTGCTGGAACATCTCCAAAGAGGCCAATACCGACAAGAGTTTCCACGGAGACCTGGAATGATCACATAGATTTCCATAACCCCAAAAGAATGACCTTTATCCCAGACAGGTTTGCTTAACCAGAGAATGCTACAAAATGGGTACAGTTTTTTGACAATTTGACCGAGGACCAGGATCATTGGATGTTCGAGTGGTTCCCTAATAGTGAATTCATGATCAGATCCAGGGATGTTCCGTATTTGGTGTTGATCGGGTTAAGGGGCATACACCGCTATGTTCCTATCTGGGTCATGAGACAAGCTGGTAGAAAACAAGTCATACCGCGAGTCTCCAAAATGAGTCACTACAGAGAAGATTTTCAAGATGACGACATCCCGTAAAAATGTGAAGCTCAACACATGTGGCACTTGAAGGTCATTGTGGAAAAGGACACCATCGAACCATATCGATACCACATAGGGCATGTGTATTTCTACCCATCATGGTTGGATAAAGAAATAGTCGAGCTAGGGGTCGGTAGAGGAAACATAGTCATAGATGAAGTTGCTGAAGCATAGGTGAAGTATAACAGACTGCGCAAAAGAGTTCACGAGTCCGAGGCCGAGAATTTGGAACAACACAAGATCGATATGGAGGAAATAAATGAATGGAGGGAAATGACTACTAGGTCAATGGAAAGGCTGGAGTATCTGGAGCAGGGTTTAATGGATTTAGAGGGGAAGATGAGGAAAAGAGTCATAGACTTCCAGAATGTCGAGGGTAATGAAGGAGGGCATCTATCAAGGGAATACCTACTACTGGACATGCGCGACCTGGGGAACCTAATCAATGGAGCCAAGAAAGCCAAACCTGGAGAAGGTCTCTCTGGGACCAAGTAGATTAGGTTTATTTGTTTTAGAATTACTTTTCGAATGTAATAAGGCAAACGCCATTAGTGAATTATTTAGTTATTGTCGTTTTAGATTCGTCTTGTTTATCACGTTAATGAAATGAGGTAATTATTGGCTTTAAATTTCTCCAAATCTACTTGTCGCTAGGGCAACCACGGGCACAACGAGGTTCCCAAATTAGGACGTGAATTCACATTTCTGCAATATGTGTTTAAATACTGCAAATACTTTTCTAGAATTCTCACTGACTTGGCTACCTTTTTATTTTTCTTTCTTTTTTTATTATTCCCATTCCCCAGGGTTAGTTCACACATACTGGCATCATCAGCATATCACACCAGATCCAGAGGCCCTCCACCTCCTCCTCCTCCAAGTAATCCGAAAAGTAAGGAAAAGGCTAAGATGGATGATATGAGTGGTATCCGGAAAGAAAATATTGCGCACGTGGAGAATGTTGAAACTTCAGACGGTCGGAGTACTCCAGCACAGAATGATTCGGTCCTTCGACTAGAGCCGAAAATACTAGAATTGCAAGGGGAACTTGAGCAGGTCCGCAACTTGGAAAACCTCTCCCTCACCCTAAACGTCCCATACATCAACCAACCAAACACCCAAAACCCTGTACCTCCTCAAAACACACCAAACCAACGCCCACAAAATCCTCCCGCACCCTACCAATATGCAACACCTCCCCAAAATCCTAATCCTTTACCCATACCTACACCCTCTCAAAACCAGTATCTCCCAACTCAATATCCGCAAATCACTTATCACACTCCTCAAAATACCCTACAGCCTATTCCCAATCCTCAAAATTCAACCAATGATCACCACTACACCCAAACCCCCGACATTCATCAAAACAATCCCATATATGTGGAAAGCCTACCCCACCCCACTCAACCAATCTCATATACACCAGAATCCACCGAGAAGGACCTGCTCACTAAAAAGATGATAGAAGAGCTCAAGAAGCTCACAAGCTGAGTCTCGGGGTAGCAAGGCTGCTAGCATCATTTATTTCTTGAGCACTTTGTTTAAAACAATATTTTCAGTATTTCATTTCGAAAACATTATTTGAGTTATCTCTTTATTTGACATTTTAATACTTACCAATGGCTTGATGTTTTATTATTACTATCTTTCTTTCATATCTTTCTCTCTACAGCATTACTATTTCTTATCTTGATGAACCAACGACTGTGACATGTAATGAGACAACGCAACACAAAGACAGTGACTCGAAGGAAATAGAAGAAGAGGATGTAATACCTGAGGAAGTTATCAAAGAAGTTGATAATTTTGAGAATAATCCCATGTCCAACCTGGACGAAACCGAGATAGTCAATTTGGGAGATTCCGAAACCATCAAGGAAAATCGCATAAGTATCCACTTGTCACCTTCAGAGAAGGAAGAATACACTAATTTCCTGAAAGAATATAAGGATATTTTTGCATGGTCATACGACGATATGACAGGGTTGAGCACAACCATAGTAGCTCACAAGGTACCTACAAACCCAATGTGTCCGCCAGTGAAGCAGAAGCTCAGAAAGTTCAAGGAGGAAATCACCAAGCAGATCAAAGCCAAATTCCTCAGGGTAGTTAAGTACTCAACCTGGATAGCCAACATTGTAGCCGTTCCAAAGAAAGATGGGAAAGTCAGGGTGTGTGTTGATTATCGGGATTTAAATAGAGCAATTCCCAAGGATGATTTCCCACTTCCAAACATACATATACTAATTGATAACTGCGCCAAGCATGAGCTCCAGTCCTTTGTGGATTGCTTCGCGAGTTATCATCAGATCTGGATGGACGAAGAAGACGCAGAAAAGACAACCTTCATTACACCATGGGAGTGAACTACGCTTGACCTGATTCCCGTTTAAGAGGGGATACATAGGAAGCCTTGTGGGTTCGGTCACAATTCAATAAAATTTCCATTTTTCCCCACAGTTAGAAACTAGGGCAGAATTTTGAGGAGGACCCTCAAAATTTCGAAACAAGTTCAACTAATAGCAGCAAAAAGAATAGCCAGAAAGTCCCTTAGTTAACTGGGGTAGAATGTTGAGGAGGACCCTCAAAATTCTATGGCAAAGGAAGTCGCAATGTCTCTAATAATGTCACAGTTACTTGTTCATCTAACTGATTTTTGAATTGCATATTACTATGTCTTTGAAAACTATACACATATGCTTTCGAAAAGAACATTACTTTTGAGCCAAATGCTACCCACGGTGACTTAAATAGGACCTTCGGGCAAAGTGGAGCAGAGCAATCAGACAAAGACACGAACCAACCTCCCCCACAAAACTCACGAATTTTCTTTGGATGCAGGAAAAGGTCATCATCATAGGCATCGTCTCAGCAACACAACTACTATACACAAGACACGTTTCCAGCTAAGAATACTTCACTTTTACTCTTACATTTGCATAAGGATAAGCATTTCCTTCTCTTTTCATGTAAGCTCCGTCTTAATCCTTGCATGAGGATAATCCCTGCCTCCCTATTTGCATAAGGATAAGCATTGCCTTATCCTTGCATGAGACTAAGCCTTGTCTCAATTCCTGCATGAGGCTAAGCCCTGCCTCCCTATTTGCATAAGGCTAAGCATTGCCTTAACCTCGCATGAGACTAAACCCTGTCTCAGTCCTTGCATGAGACTAAGCCTTGTCTCAATTCCTGCATGAGGCTAAGCCCTGCCTCCCTATTTGCATAAGGCTAAGCATTGCCTTAACCTCGCATGAGACTAAACCCTGTCTCAGTCCTTGCATGAGACTAAGCCTTGTCTCAATTCCTGCATGAGGCTAAGCCCTGCCTCCCTATTTGCATAAGGCTAAGCATTTCCTTCTTCTTGCATGAGACTAAGCCCTGTCTCAATCCCTGCACGAGGCTAAGCCATGCCTCCTTATTTGAATAAGGCTAAGCATTGCCTTCTCCTTGCATGAGACTAAGCCCTGTCTCAATACCTACATAAGGCTAAGCCCTGCCTCCCTATTTGCATAAGGCTAAGCATTGCCTTATCCTCGCATGAGACTAAACCCTGTCTCAGTCCTTGCATGAGACTAAGCCTTGTCTCAGTCCTCGCATGAGACTAAGCCCCGTCATAATCCTTGCATGAGGATAAGCCCTGCATCCCTATTTGCATAAGGCTAAGCAGTGCCTTCTCTTTGATGAGACTAAGCTCTGTCTCAATCCTTGTATGAGGCTAAGCCCTACATCCCCATTTTGCATAAGGCTAAGCACTGCCTTCTCTTTGCATGGGACTAAGCACTGTCCCGATTCTTGCACGAGACTAAGCATTGTCTCTCTTTGCATAAACACACATATTGCTCTATCCTAAGCCTTTCTTTATTCTCTTCTCTCGGGCTAAGCTCTGCCCTTAACTCTATCCAAGACTAAGCTCTGTCTTTTTATCACCTTTAGCATCATGTATCTACACCTCATGGGCTGAAATATAAGCAACTTGGCCGAAGGCGTCATAGTCTGAAGGTATCATCCTCATAGCCGGAAGACATCATGCTATGGCTTGAGGATCTCTCAAAGCTTTCACATCATTATTCAAAGGCATCATGGTTCGAAGGCACCATTCTCATGGCCCGAGGACATCATTTCATGGCCTGCGAATCCCTTACCATACAATTCATGGCCCCGAACATCATGGTCTAAGGAAGTTATCCTTACCGTCCAAAGACAGTCTTCATGGTCCAAAGAGAATTTTCATCATGTCTAAGTTTATGCAACAATTTATACATATGTGCTTGTAGTGTATTTTCGTAAATTTGCAGGTGGTACGGAAAGTAACGTTTATCCCAACAGGAGAAATCCTACTCCAGTTCCCATCCACATCCTTCAAAGTATTTCAAACACCACTGTTCACCATCCATTACCCATAACTGTTTCAAACCCCAATTAACCCTATTTGGAACATCTTGTTCGTTCTTGCAACAACTCCATTGGTTTACTCCATCATTGGATCCAGAAATATACACGACCTGATTACTGTAAAACCAGGGATGTGTAGGAAGCTCAGAAGCCAGAGTGCGGCCTATATCTTCCAAATCACCCTATTCAGTCAAAATCGGTCATCATTTCTTTACCCGACAACTCTTTCATCCTTTGCGGGTAAAGATGGGAAATTGTTAACACCCAATTTTTCCCTCATATATTTTAAATATACATATCATCAAAATAGTGCATGAGCATCATCATCAAGTATTTTTCCATAATTTTCTATAATTTTTAAAGGCTTTTAATCAATTTATTCCTGTATTTTTATTATATAAATAATTATTAATTGCATCAAAAATAATTTTTATGATTATTCATCATTATATCCATATTAAGATTTAAATATTTTTGGATATATTTATTATAATAATATTTGCATCCTTAGGCTAAATTGCATATTTTGCAATAATAGCCTATATATGTGCATAATTGCATTATTTATACCGAAAATGACTTTTCATATTTTTATAATGTTAAGTAATTATTAAATCATTTTCATTTATAAGTGATATTTTTTGTTTTATTAATTATTTTTTATAAATTATTTATTTGTTAAATTGGGTATTTAAAATCAAGCCCCCTAAAACCCCAATTTCGGACTAACCCAACACCCCTTACCAGCCCAATACCTTTAGCCCAGGACTTGTTAGACCAATCCCTATACCCGTCTAAAAATACCCGACCCAAGGCCCTTTGAAACAGGACCGTTGATTTCCAAAATCAACGGCCCATATCGCACTGGCCCTTTAATTAAACCACCCGTCTAAACCCTAATCCTCATTCACCCAAACCCTCCGCCTCTGTATCCTCTCAAACCCCTTCTCTCCTCTCAAAACCCTAAGCCGTCGTCACCCAAAATCACCCCTAATCCCGTCTTTGATGAGATTCCCTCCTCATCTCCTTACCATATTGGCCTCTCCTCCCTACTAGCTACGCATTTTTGGTATTACCTAATTGATTGCCTAATATGGCAAGTGGATCTTAATCGAACCAAAACTGGTTCAAATCTTTAACATGTTATTTATTCCGTGTGTGTTCATCGCATGTTCTTTGTGAGTACGGTTATTTTCGTATCTCTCACAGATTCGTACTTAACCCTAAGGTTAGGGTTTTCAGATCCTCTTTTGATTCGAACCAAAATTGGTTCAAACTTTAATTTTAAGTGTTATCCCGTCGATATTCGTCCTCTTATGCATAAATCCGTCTATTTTTGTTGATTTCTTTCACTTACCCTAAATTAGGGTTTCAGACCCTAAATCTGGACTAGATCTGGTTCGATTGGGTGTTTCTTTTTTGAATAATTTTTTGTCTATGTTCATCGCATGCAGTGTACATTTGATTGCCTTTATTTTCTGCCGATTTTATGAGGTTTGCCTAAAACTAGGGTTTTAAAGTTCTTTCTTCTTTACTGATCGCATGTGATAATTTCTTTCCTTGTTTATGTGTGTTTGATTTCTTTCCTTATTTGTTCGTCTATTTGAATACTATTTAAACCCTTATCCCTTTCTCCTTTAGGGAGACTGAAACTCTCAATAATCTCACTGAAAACTTAGATTCTCTTTACTCTAGTTCTCTTTGCTCGTTTGTTTCAGGTCTTGGCCGGCTGAAAGCCGAGGACAATTGATTCGGGACTTAACTACTGTGGTGTATTTTCTTGCATTCCTGCCTAACTGCTAAGTCATTATCCCCTTGCCATTTTATTTTCTATGTCTCCATAATCTGTGTTGTTCGAACATCATGTTTGAACTTTATTTTGAGCATGATTCTGCATTTATGCTTTTATGATTCTCTTTTAGACCTATCGTTGATACTGTTAGTCTGAGATTGGTTATTTTGAATAATATGAATCCTCTTACGAAATGTGCATAACCTGTCTCCTATGTGTTTTTTTGAACCTGTTCTGAATTTAGGTATCTTTAGGATAATGTCAGAAGGTTAAGTAGTCAATTAGTCTTAAACCTTTGAAACTTGTGTTGTTACTAGGATTCTTGTTCTGTCGTTTATATGCTTTGGTAACTTGCTTTCTGATATGTCTTGGATTCATGTGGGTTCTGACTGTTTGGATTAATAAGGTTGTCCTAAGTACTAGCATGAACACCTAGCTTAACTAGACTTTTCTAGATTTCAACTTATTTAAACTGTGTGTTTGAGCATGAACAACTTTGCAAACCTTGCTTGTTTTCTTAATGCAGTTCTGCCTGCAATTCTGTGTTCTAAACCTTGTATCTTCCGAAATCAAACTGTTTTGAAATCTTCCCCCTACTTCCTTTTATATACTGATTTTTTAATTCTCCACTCTTAGTCCCTTAGGTTCTCAACCACCTCAGTGTGAGCACTTCTCAGGGTCCCCATGAGACTCTTGTGAACTCTAACACACTGGGAATTGGTTTTTCCAATCTCTTGTGAACTATCTTCTAATTGTGTGGTTCTGGTGTGAGCATTGCCCTGGGTCCCCGAGGCCCTTAGAACTTTGACACACTGGAAACCTGGTTCTAATGTGCTATGGATGAATCAATATGCTGTTGTTATGGTTGGAAGGCCTGGTTCCATGTTTATCAGGTCCTAATGAAGGCTCCCTGTAGTGTTCCATTACTATTATGTAATTCATTTGCTATTCTGGTCTGTAATAACTTTGTAATAAACCGATTCTGGGGATATTTAGTAAAGTTGGGGGGTTTCTTATTTCCTTTGCTAAACTGGGTAGAAATCATGCCTATAGGATTTAGTTATACTGTTAATTCTGCTCATTTGTTAAAAAATTGTATGCTTAAAAATCCTGCCTATAGGACTTTCGTGATAGTATTAATTCTAAGTTCTATATTTGTATGTTAGAAATCCTGCCTATAGGGTTGACATTAAATTGCATATTAGAAATCCGGTTCATAAGATCAACAAATGTGCATTAGTAATCATACTTATAGGACCTTGATGTTTGATTTAATAGTTTTCCTTGCAATCTGCGTAATTTCTGCCGATACATGGTTTAATAGATATCATGCCTATAGGGAAAAAATCATTCTCACACCTAGAGATCATGCCTATAGGATTTAAATCAATTAAGTAATAGATACCATGTCTATAGGATTTAAGTCAGTACAGTAAATAGAAAGCATGCCTATAGGACTTAAGTCAGTACAATAATTATAAAGCATGCCTATACGATTAAAAAGGGAAATAAAACATGTCTATATAAAGTTAAAATCAGTGCTACACCTAGAAATCATGTCTATAGGTGTGTAACCATTAAACTTGTAGATATCATGCCTATAGGATTCCATTAATTGGTTCTGAATTCAATCGCCATTGTCAATCACTTAAGCAATATACCTGTAGGACTTAATAATAATTTTGGGTTTATATTGTTGATGTATTACTGCCTGAAGTGCCCAGATTATACTGAATAAAATCAGTAGGCAAACAATAGGTCTTAACACTCGCCTTAATAGAACTGCCTCTGCACTCTGTTTAATCATGCTTATCGGATTTTAAGGTTAATAAAGTTTGCTGATTCGATTGCGTGCATTTGCTATGTTATGTGTGGAGGTCAATATAAGCCTATATTTGATTTTTATCTGAAAGTCCTAATTGATATTTCTTGTCGCCTAGATTTTACATTTTTGAGCAACATAGGCTGGGTCTAGAACTATCCCAAATAGAGGTCCTAATACCTCCAGGGCCATAGATAAGGGACAAATAATGCACGCATAGGGAACTAGCTAGAATCAACTAGAACGCTTAAGTAACAACTTAAAGATAGTAATCGGGTAGTAAGGAGATGATAGTCTGTGTGCTAAGTACTATGAGTAACACCCCGACTTGAGGGAGTTACAAAGTATTGCACGGGGTGATCCTATAGGCTAAAAAACTTAGGACCCTCCACATTCATGTTCTAAAATAAATCGAGTATTTTATTTGTCCAAATTTCTTAGACTAATTCGCTTAATTTAAGTTCGGCTGGGACCCACCGTTGTGAACCTCAAGGAGTACCTAACACCTTCCGCTCAAGGTAATTTGAGCCCTTACCCGATCTCTGGTGATGCAAACTGGTTATATGAGTTATCTGCTCTAGGTACCCTGACGCACCTTAATATGTTAGGTGGCGACTCTCTCAATTCCAATTTCCTACCCTCTCAAAATAGGAGTTTTCCAAAAAAAAGTTGAAACCCGATTCCACGAGAAAAAGGGGGCGCGACACCAAGTAGGGTACAACTGTTCATCTTCCTTCAGAGTGTGCAGCAAAGGGGGGCTCGATATGTATTGCTTGAGTTCTTCCAAAACTTGCTAGAATTCTGGAGTCCGATAAATTGTTCTTCTTTTTCAATAGTGAGAAGAACCGATGACTCTTATCTGACGATCTCGAGATAAATCGTCCCAACACACCTAACCGGTCAGTCTTTGTATCGCCTTGACGTTTTCGACTATGGTGATGTCCTCTATGGCCTTTATTTTGTCGGGGTTTATATTTATTACTCGATTAGATACCATGAATCCGAGAAATTTTCCCGAGATGACCCCAAATGCACACTTCTCTGGGTTTAGCTTCATGTTGTACTTTCTCAATATGTCGAAGGTTTCCTAAAAATATTTCAAATGGTCCTCTGCTCGCATGGACTTGACCAACATATTTTCAATATAAACTTATATTGATTTTCTTATTTGTTCTTCGAACATCCGATTGACTAGGCATTAGCATGTGGCACCAGCATTTTTTAATCCGAATGGCATTACGTCATAGCAGTAGCTGCCAACTTTGGTTATGAAAGAAGTATTTTCTTGATCGTTCGGGTACATCCGAATTTGGTTGTACCCAAAGTAGGCATCGAGAAAATTGAGTATCTCCTGTCCGGAGGTCACGTCAATCATTCGATCGATGTTAGGCTAAGGGAAAGAATCCTTTTGACATGCCTTGTTTCTATCCTTATAATACACATATCCTCAACTTATTTTCTTTTTAGGCACTATCACTACATTATCTAACCAATCTAGGCATATAACTTCCCGGATGAAGCGTATTTTCAGAAGTTTGGATACCTCGTCCTTGATGAATGTGTGTTTGATCTCGGACTGTGGTCTTCTCTTCTGCTTAACCGGATGAAACTTCTTATTCAAGCTTAACTTGTGGGTGGCTACCTTTGGTGGGATCCACTTCATGTCTAGATGGGACCAGGCAAAACAATCGGCATTAGCTTTAAGAAAATCAATAAGTTTTTTTCCTAAGCTCGGGGGTTAACCCCATGCCCAGGTATACCTTTTTGATTCGGTAGGTGATCGATCAATATAACTTGCTCCAACTCCTCGATCGTTCATTTGGTAGCGTCAGTGTCATCGGGTGCTATGAATGATCTCGAGACATTGTAAACATCATCTTCATCCACTTCGTTCTCTTACTGTTTTTCTTGCTCGGTTGAGGCCGGTATCATTGATTGCTATTTAGTTTCTTCTTTTTTGGTTGGTAGTGGGCTTTATGATGTTGAAACCGCGGGCAACGAGATCAGTTCCGACCAGCTGTTCTCTGTAGACTATTTTGACTCCCTTCAGAATGGGAAATTTCAGAGCTTGGTGCAAGATCGAAGGCACCGACCCTCATGTTGTGGAACCACAACCTTCCAAACAAAGCATTATATGTCATATTCCCGTCGATCACATAGAACTTTGTTTCTTTGGTGGTCCCAACAGTGTTTACCGATAACGTTATCTTACCTTTCGTGGTCTCACAGGCTATGTTAAATCTATTCAATACCCCGACTGCTAAAACGATTTGATCATGTAACCTAGTTGCTCTACGACCCACGATCTGATGATGTTGGACGAGCTGCCTGGGTCAATCAACACACACTTAACCCGAGATTTATTGATAAGTACAGATATTACCAGTGCATCATTGTAAGGTTGTACCCGCTTTTGCTCATCAGGCCCCGGCCGCTCGGTCCTCAATTATTTCTCTTCTTTTCCTTATCGGGTGGTGCTCGGATCCACTCCCTCTCCAATCAGCATTATAAGACTGATATCTATCTCGGACCGGCCTCGACTCCTGATTTGTGGTTCTCTTATATCTGCCATCGGTTCTGATGGGATAAACAGATCTCGAAGGGGCCATGAGTTGGTCTTCTTCGACCCTCATCTTCGATTGATATTTGTTGTGGACGTCGGCCCATGTGACCACTGGGTACTCCACCATATTTTGCTTTAGTTGTTGAGAGGCCACGTAACTTCAGGGGTTGAGACCTTGAGTGAATGCTTGAACGACCCAATCATCTGCAATTGGTGGAAGATCCATCCGTTCCATCAGGAATCTGGGCACGAACTCCCTGAGCATCTCGTTATCCCTTTGTTTAACCTTGAAAAGTTCTGAGTTTCTCGTCTCGATCTTGATGGATCTAACATTAGCCTTCACGAAAGCATCTGCAAGCATAGAAAACGAGTCGATAGAATTTGGAGGCAAGTTGTGATACCATATCTTTGCTCCATTGGACAAAGTTTCCCCAAACTTTTTCAGCAACACCAACTCAATTTTTTCGTCTTCCAAGTCGTTCCCTTTGATCGTGCATGTATAGGAGGTTACATGCTCATGTGGATCCATATCGGCTTTGGTGTTGTGCTCGGGGGGAAAGGCTTCTGAATAAACTTTTTGGAGTGCGGTCCCTTCAATATCGGAGGCACTTCCGGGAGTTGTACGTTTTCACCTTCTAGTCGTTGGCCTCAATCTTTTTATCGCCTGGCTCTATCCGTTTTGTTAATGCGTCGAGAATTTTCATCACCTAGAAGTTTCCCCGGGTCTGAACTCACTCGTTCCATGGTAACTTGTTATTCCCTCCGAGTATTTTCCCGGGACTGTTTGAGTTTGACCTTGATAGGAGTGCGGCTTTGGTTCTGCAACTGTGTTATTGCCGCTTGTTGAGCCTGCAACATTTCGAAAATCAATCGTAGGCTAACCCCATCATCGTCACCTTCGGGCGGTTCTCGAGTCGTTGACCGGGGTCCTCGCGAATGGTGTTTGCAAGATCAGTTGGTAAATTGATGTTGATGGCCACCTACGAGTTTGCATCGATCGGGTGAGCGGCTGTGACACATTGGGATCGACAGGAGGCACATCATTACTAGGCATCACGTTATTATTCTCACCATGATGGCCTTATTTAGCATCAATATTCATGTGAGCAGACTGAATGTTTGAAATTCTTTGGCTAACCTGGAATCAAAATTTCAAAGAACAAGCGTAAAATAGGGTGTGTTAAGGAGATTCGTATCAAATCACCACTATTATTCTTATCCCCACTGTGGCCGCCAAACTGTTTACCCCAAAAAAAAGTAACAATTAAATTTGTATGTGGTTTAAAGGATATATGATTTAATTCAATATGGATAATTAAGAACAACAAGTAAATAGATTAAACATAAAATAAATGATCATACCTGTCACGACCCAAACCGATGGGCCGCGACGGGTGCCTGAGTCCTACTTATCGAACACCTCTAAGAATGCGTCTAAGATATAACCTGAATAACATCTGCTGAATTACGAGAATAACATACATGAAGGAAACCTGCCCAAAATTCATATGTACATATACGTGTGGAATACGCGGGGCGAGCCGACAAGGCTGTTATAAACAACTACATATCCAAAACTGGAAGCCGGCAAGGCCACATACTAACCAACTATACATATTGTCTACAAACCTCTAATAGAAAATTCCATTGTACAAGGACGTGACTGGGCAACGTCATACCCATATATGTATATAAGAATATCGTACCAAAATCAAAAGCAGCTCCGGATCAAGTGGAGCACGCCAACTCTCGCTGATCAAGGATCTGAAGAAGGGGGATCGACTGCTTGCCTACCTGCACCTGCGGGCATGAAATGCAAGCCCCAAGAAATAAGGGGTCAGTACGAATAATTTACTGATTATGTAAGGCATAAAAATAAGTACATAGAAGACATAGATGTAACACGAAAAAAAAATTTCGCCTGTAAGTCTAAATAACTTGTAAATCCTGAAACATTTATAATGTCATGCACGTGCGTACAAATGTCGTGTCATGCATGGGTATAGGTATATATAACATCATCAAGCCTCTGAAGTCATCCCATCATATCATCTCGGCCATAGTGATCAAAATCATCAATATATGCCAACTGATCAGGTGGTGGTGCGTATATAATACCGTAACCTTTTTCCTATATCCCATATACATATTGTTGGTAGTAAACGCCCTCGCAAGTATACGTGATTAGCAAGTAATATAATGTTAAATCGAATGTCGAACCCACAAGGACTTGCGTAGACTACTTGCT
>MDKI01011313.1:0-42016 GCA_005239505.1 Nicotiana paniculata | reverse complement strand
AATTCCTATATTACTTGTCGACCACGTACACTTGCGTGTGCATTGGGAAATTAACCAACAGTACTCATTAGTTTAATCATCATAATTAAATCCTATAGGCAGGATTTCTACCCAGTTTTAACAGAAGACATATGTAAACCCCCCCCCCTCCTCCAACTTCACTAAATATCCCCAAATATGTTATTACAGAGTTATTACAACCAAGAATATTAAATGAATTACATAATGGTAATAGTTACACTATGGGGAGCCTTCATAGGCCTAAATAAACCTGGGAACCAGGCCTTCCACCATAACAACAACACAATGATTCCTCCACAGTCCATTGGAAACAGGTTTCCACTGTGTCAAAGTTCCCAAGGGCATCAGGGACCCGGGGCAATGCTCACACCAGAACCACACATATAGAAAACAATTCATAAGAGATTGGAAAACCAACCCCTAGTGTGTTAGAGTTCAGAGGAGTCTCATGTGGACCCTAGGCAGTGCTCACACTGGGGTGGTTAAGAACCTAAGGGACTAGGAGTGGGGTTTTAAAATCAGTACATAAAAGGGAGAAGGGGTAGGTTTTAAAACAGTTGGATTTAAGAAGAAACAGAATTTAGAACATAGAGTTGCAAGCAGAACTGCACCAAGAAGACAAATAGAAATCATGCTCAAACACATAGCTCAAATAAATTGAAGTCTAGTGAAGTTAAATATTTAGACTAGCACTTATCACAGAAGCAGTTAGGCAAAATTGAGTTGGCCAGATACATGAAATAAACAGACAGGGCAGGGGAGTTAAGCAACAAATTGACTGATTACATGTTCATAGTGTCTTGAAAAGTTCAGAACATGTGTATGATTAACAAACAATGCATGAAAAAAATTGAACCTTAGACTAACTTATGAGAGGATTCATATTATTCGAATAACTTAGTCCTAAGTTAACAGTTGCTAAATGAAGTCATAGAATCATATAGAGGACAGAGTCATAATGGGAATTGAAACAGGCTAGTCAAGCAAAGCATAGATAATGAAATTGTAAGGGTTTGGGCATACCAGTTGAGAAGAAAGCAAGTAAATGTGCAATAGCAGTTAAGTTCCAGAGTAATTTGGCCTTGGCTTTCAGCCGGCCAAAACAAGAGACGCTTAGCACAGAAATCAGAACACAAGAGAACAAGAGAGAGATTAAGTTTTAGTGAGGGTATGAGAGTTCTAGTCTGTCTAAGGGGAGAGGGAGAAGGGGTTTAAATAGCACTATATTAAGCAGACAAATAAGGTAATAAGTCAATCATACATAATTAAGAAATGAAAATAATTCCATAATCAATTTAAGTCAGAGTTTAATCAATTAACAACACATAATCAGGCAAGTACTACTTAGGTTAAGGAAAATATTATACAAAATCAATCAATAGTCAAGTACCGGATCAAATAAGGTAATGAAATAATGAGAGCAAGTAAATCGAACAAACAAGGAAATATCAGTACCATACAAGAAAAGGAAAGACTGAAATGTCAGTAGAGATTTCAAAAACCCTAATTTTGGGGTAAATAAAATCAATCAACAATTAGCGGCAAGAATCATAGAGACAGATATATAGAAATTAAAGGAAAAATGCTTAAATAATCGAAAACCCTAAATTTAATATAAGTAAAATAGGCAGAAATATAAAAGACCTATAATAGATATGCACAAAGACATATAAGTGGAAATAATTAAGATTTGAACCCTATTTTGTTTGATTTTGAAGAATCAAAAACCTTAAATTTTAGGGAGATGATAAGTTAAAAGGGGGGAATTAATTAGGAACTGTTGATCTTCTGAGATCAACAACTGGGATTTTACAAGAGCTTGGGTCGGTTATTTTAAATGGGTATGGGTCTGGGTTGGACGGGTATGGGTATTGGGCTGGGGTAATGGGCATGCTAGGTCCGAAATAAATTAGGAAAAAGGCTAGATTTTAAATACTTTATTAAACCCGTAAAATAATTTATAAAAATAATTAATAAATAATAAAAAATGTCATTTGTGCATGAAAAATAATTACTTACATTATAAAAACATAAAAGGCCACTTTTTCTGTATAAATAATGTAATTATGCATATATGTGCTATTATTGCAAAATTATTGCAATTATAGCCTAAAGAAGCAAATATAATTATACATAAAAAATTTAAAGCTTAATATGAATATAAATGATAAAAATTAAATATTAAATCATTATAAAATTATTTTCGATGCGATGAATAATTAATTACATAATAAATTGCAGGAATAAATCGATTTAAAAATTATAAAAAATTATGGAAAAATACTTGTTGATGATCGTGCACTATTTTGAAGGTATATATATGGAAAAAAATGGGTATCAACAGCTGCTCCTATTTACCCGGGAAGGATGAAAGAGTTGTCGGGTAAAGACATGATGACCAATTTTGATCGAATAGGGCGATTTGAAAGATATAGGCTGCACTCCGGTTTTCGAGCTGCCTACATATTCCTGGTTTTACATGAATCAGGTCGTGTGTAGTTCCAGATCCAACGGCGGAATAAGCCGATGGAGTCATCGCAAGAACGGACAAAAGGTTCCGAGTAGGATTACTTGGGATCTAAACGGTTATGGGTGAACAGTCAGGTTTGGAATTATTTTGAAGGAACTGGAGCGGGATTTCTCCTGTTGAGATAATGGTTACTCATTGGGTTACCTGCAAATCTACTAAATTATACTACGAGAACATATGTATAAATTATTGCGTAAATTTAAACATGATGCAAATTCCCTTCGGACCATGAAGATTGTCTTTGGACGGTGAGGATGACGTCCTTAGACCATGAAGTCCCGGGCCATGAATTGCGGTAAGGGATTAGTAGGCCATGAAATGATGTTCTTGGTCCATGAAGATGGTGCCTCCGAACCATGACGCCTTTGAATAATGATGTGCAAGTTTGAGAGATCCTCAGGCCATGGCGTGATGTCTTCCGGCTATGAGGATGGTTCCTTCAGACTATGGCACCTTCGAAAAAGTTGGTTATATTTCATCCCATGAGGTGCATAGACATGATGCTAGAGGCAACAAGATAGAGCTTAGTCTTGTGTGAAGTAGAAGGAAGAGCTTAGACCGAGAGAAAAGAACAATGCAAGAGTGACAGTGCTTAGTCTCATGCGAGATTCGGGACAGTTCTTAGTCCCACGCAAAGAGAAGGCAGGGATTAACCTCATGCAAATACATAGGCAGGGCTTAGCCTCATGCAGGATTCGGGATAGTGCTTAGTCCCATGCAGAGAGAAGGTAATACTTTGCCTTATGCAAATGGAGAGGCAGGGCTTAGCCTCATGCAGGATTCAGGACAGTGCATAGTCCCATGCAGAGAGAAGGCAGGGCTTAGCCTTATGCAAGTAGAGAGGCAGAGCTTAGAATCATGCAAGTGATTGCGACAAGGCTTAGTCTCATGCAAGGATTAAGACAGGGATTAGCCTTATGCAAGTAGAGAGGCAGAGCATAGCCTTATGCAAGTGAGTGAGACAATGCTTGGTCTCATGCAAGTAGAGGGGCAGAGCTTAGCCTCATGCAAGTGATTCAGACAACTTAGTCTCATGCAAGGTGAATGCAATTCTTAGCCTTATGCAAATAGAGAGGCATGGCTTAGCCTCATGCAAGGTTTGAGACAGGGCTTAGTCTTATGCAAGTAGAGAGGTAGAGCTTAGCCTCATGCAAGTAATTGAGACAAGGCTTAGTCTCATGCAAGGATTGAGACAGATCTTAGTCTAATGCAAAGGGAAGGCAGTGCTTAGACTTATGCAAGTAGAGAGGTAGAGCTTAGCCTCATGAAAGTGTTTTGAGACAAGGCTTAGTCTCATGCAAGGAGAAGGCAGTGCTTAGCCTTATGCAAGTAGAGAGGCATGGCTTAGCCTCATGCAAGGTTTGAGACATGGCTTAGTCTCATGCAGATGTAAAAGTAAGAGTGAAGTATTCTTAGCTGACGATGTGTTTTGTGCATCTCGATTGTGTTGTTGCGATGATGCTTATCATGATGACATAGTCCTGCATCCAAATAAAATTTGTGAGTTTTGCGGAGGAGGTTGGTTCGTGTCTTTGCTTGCTCGATTTGCTTCGTTCTGTCCGAGGATCCTCCTCAAGTTATCGGGGGTAGAATTTGGCTAAAGTTAAAGCTTCTTTTCAAAATCATGCGTGTATAGTTTTCAAAGACATAGTAATATGTAGTTTAGAAATTAGTTATATGAATCGATAACTGTGACATTATTAGAGACATTTCGACTTCCTCTGTCGTAGAATTTTGAGGGTCTTCCTCAAAATTCTGGTGCCGCAGTTAACTGGATGACCTTTCTGACTGTTTGATATGCTACGATTGGCTCTTGCTTCGGAATTTTGAGGGTCCTCCTCAAATTCTGCCCCAGTTTCGGATTGTGGGGAAAATGGAAATATATTGAATTGTGGTCGAACCCACAGGGCTGCCTACGTATCCCCTCTTAAACGGGAATCAGGTCGAGCGTAGTTCAATTTATATTATATAAAGAAACATAAAATGGTTTACACATAGTATCTTTTGACTGCATCTGAATTGATAGGCTTCGGCCAGATTTCTCCGTCCATCTCTACGAGTATGAGCGCTCCTCCTGTCAATACTCTGTGAACCAAGGACCTTGCCAGTTGGGAGAGAATTTCCCTTTTGCTTCATCTTGATGTGGAAAGATGAGTTTCAACACCAGCTGCCCCGGTGTGAACTGTCTTGGCTTGACCCTTTTTTTGAAATCCCTGGACATTCTATTCTGATAAGGTTGACCGTGACATACTGCATTCATCCTCTTTCTGTCCATGAGGGCTAGTTTCTCATAGCGTCTCATTATCCATTCTCCGTCGCTAAGTTCGGCTTCTTGTATGATTCTAAAAGAAGGAATTTCTACCTCGGCGGGACTGACAACTTCGGTACCATTAACCAACAGATAGGGAGTTGCTCCGGTTGATGTGCGGACTGTGGTACGGTATCCCAATAAGGAGAATGGTAATTTCTCGTGCCATTGCTTATGATTCTCTACCATTTTCCTTAGTATCCTTTTGATGTTTTTGTTGGCAGCTACAAAGGCTCCATTCATTTGAGGCCTGTATGTCGTGGAATTCTTGTGCCTGATTTTGAAAGTTTTACACAGGGCTTTCATCAGATCACTGTTGAGATTGGCGGCATTCTCAGTGATGATGGACTCTGGAACCCCAAATCGACAAATAATTTGGTCTCGGACGAAATCTGCAACGACCTTCTTGGTTACAGCTTTGTAAGATGCAACTTCAACCCATTTAGTGAAATAGTCGATGGACACTAAAATGAACCGGTGCCCGTTTGAAGCGGTGGGCTCGATTGGGCCGATGACATACATTCCCCCGGCAGGAAAAAGCCAAGGTGAGTTTTTTGCATTAAGTTCGTTTGGCGGTACCCGTATCATGTTTGAATGTATCTGGCATTGGTAGCATTTCTGAACATACTGGATGCAGTTTGTCTCCATGGTCATCCAAAAGTATCCTGCCTTTAGTATCTTTTTGGCCAAGACAAAGCCGTTCATATATGGACCGCAGGTTCCGACATATATCTCCTCGAGCAATTTGGAAGCCTCTTTTACGTCAACACACCTTAACAGTCCTAGATCTGAAGTTCTTATGTACAGGGTTCCTCCACTGTGGAAAAAGTGATTGGACAACCTCCGAAGTGTGCGTTTCTGAGTATAGTTTGTATGCTCCGAGTATTCTCCTTTTTCCAAGTACTCTTTTATGTTGTGGAACCGTTGATATACGTATGTTTCTTCTTCAACATGAGCACAATATGCCGGCTGATTATGGAGCCTCACCGGAATGGGATCGATGAAATTCTTGTCTAGACGTTTTATCATTGATGACAAGGTGGCCAATGCATCTGCGAATTCATTCTGAATTCTGGGGATATGGCAGAATTCTATCTTTGTGAACCTCTTCTTCATTTCTTGTACATTATGCAGATATGGTAGTATTTTGGGATTCTTGGTAGCCCACTCTCCTTGCACTTGATGAACCAGTAGGTCTGAATCGCCGATCACCAGCAGTTCCTGAATATTCATATCAATAGCCAGGCTGAGACCTAATATGCAAGCTTCATATTCCGCTATGTTGTTAGTACATCGAAATCTAGGTTTTGCGGACACCGGATAATGCTGACCGATTTCTGATACCAAGACGGCTCCGATACCTACTCCTTTGAAATTTGCGGCGCCGTCGGAAAACATTCTCTAACAGTCGTAGGCTGCAATGTCTTCTCCTACGAAAGATACATTTTCGTTAGGAAAATACTTTTTTAGGGGTTCGTATTCTCCTCCCACAGGATTTTCAGCAAGATGATCTACTAATTCCTGTCCCTTGACTGCCTTCTGAGTTACATAGATGATGTCTAACTCACTCAGCAAGATTTTCCACTTGGCCAGCTTCCCAGTAGGCATGGGTTTTTGAAAGAGGTACTTCAGGCAATCCATCCTTGATATGAGATATGTAGTATAGTCACAGAAGTAATGCCTTAGCTTCTGAGCTGTCCAGGTTAGAGCGTAGCAAGTGCGTTCTATCAGAGAGTATCGTGCTTCATATGGAGTGAACTTCTTACTCAAGTAATATATGGCATGCTCCTTTCTTCTCGTCTCGTCATGCTGTCCCAGAACACAACCGAAAGCTCCATCTAACACTACAAGGTAGAGTAGTAGTGGTCTACCAGGATCTGGCGAAACTAAGACTGGCGGTGTGGACACATATTCCTTGATTTTGTCAAAATCCTTTTGACAATCCTCAGTCCAACTGGTTGCGGCATCGTTCTTCAGCATTTTGAAAATCGACTCACATATTACTGTGGACTATGCTATGAAACGGTTGATGTAGTTGAGGCGTCCCAAGAAACTCATCACATCCTTCTTGTTCTTTGGTGGTGGTAATTCCTGGATGGCTTTGACCTTTGACGGATCCAACTCTATCCCTCGGTGACTGACAATGAATCCCAAAAAATTTTCGGCAGGAACCCCGAATGCATACTTTGTGGGATTTAACTTTAGATTGTACTTCCGTAGCCGGTCAAAGAATTTCCTCAAATCTGCTATGTGATCTGTATCCTTCTTGGATTTTATGATAACGTCGTCAACATATATCTCTATTTATTTATGTATCACATTATGGAAGATCGTTGTCATAGCCCTCATATAGGTGGCCCCAACATTCTTTAGACCGAATGACATTATTTTGTAACAATACACTCCCCATGGTGTAATAAAGGTTGTTTACTCTGCTTCTTCTTCGTCCATCCAAATCTGATGATAACCTGCGAAGCAATCTACAATGGACTGGAGTTCAGGCTTGGCACAATTGTCGATCAGAATATGTATATTTGGCAGTGAGAAATTATCCTTGGGACTTGCTCTGTTCAAATTTCAATAATCAACACAGATTATGACCTTCCCATCTTTCTTCGGAACCGATACAATGTTGGCCAGCCAGGTTGGATATTTAACTACCCTGAGGACCTTGGATTTGATCTTCTTGGTAGCTTCTTCCTTCATTTTCTGGCTCATGTCTGGCTTGAATTTCCTGAGTTTCTGCTTCACTGACGGACACATCTGATTTGTAGGTCTTGTGAGCCACTATGGATATGCTCAACCCTGTCATATCCTCGTATGAACATGCAAAGATATCCTCATATTCTTTCAGGAAGAGAGCGTATTCTTCCTTTTCTGTAGGTGACAGATGGATGCTTATGCGAGTTTCTTTGTCAGTATCGGAATCTCCCAAGTTGACTATCTCGGTCTCGTCCAGGTTGGTCTTGGGCTTGTTCTCAAAATTCTCCACTTCTCTGACAATTTCCTCAGGTATTATATTCTCTTCTTTTATTTCTTCTGAATCACTGTCCTTCTGTTGCGTTGTCTCGTTACATGTCACAGTCGTTGGTTCATCAAGATAAGAAATAATAATGTTGTAGGGATGGAGATAAGAAAGAAAATAGTAATAATAAACATCAAGCCATTTAAAATGTCAAACAAAATGATTTCAATAACTCAAATAATGTTTTCGAAATGGAACACTGAAAAATATTATTTAAAACAAAATGCAAAAGAGGGAATCCTTTTCAAAAGTAAAGAATGATATCAGCCTTGCTACCTTGGGACTCGTCGGGCCCTTGAAGGTTTAATGGTCCAGTTCTTCAGGGATGCTCCCTTATCCATTGGATAGTAAGGCCTTCTTCCTCTTCCTCGACTATCACACAGCAATCCATATCATTGTCTTCCAAAAACAAATTCCTCAATGCTACCAAGGATTCTTCTTCCTCTGATCCCATATTATATCAGACTGATGGAAGGTCGATTAAGGTGCGGTACAGGTTTCTCAAGAGGGTATTATGGATCACACCATGGTGGCGACCAATTCTGATTTTCCTGCCAGGTGTACTGATATCCAAGCCCGAAGGTTGTACCATGGCGCTTCAGCTATACTAGTTTGGAGATACCTTGAATATTTTTACCAAGCCCCTTACCAGGTTCATACCCTTTCCATGCCAATATGCTTTCTATCTTGCTAATCCACCACTTATCCTTCTCGAATGCATTAACACGCTCGATGCGATGGTAGGTTTCTTCAGCTAACTTCCTTCTGTTTTCTATCACCGGAACAGTCTGACTCGTGTAAATGGGGTTGCTCCCATCTCCATGGATGATCACTTCTTGATGGTTCCATTAAAATTTTACAGCTTGGTGCAAACAACTTCAGCGACATGTATCCAAGCCGTCCCAGCAGCAGATTGTAGGAGGCGGATATGTCTAGCACCTGGAATTCAACATCGAACTAGGTAGGACCCATCTGCAAGCACAAATTAGTTTCTCCGATTGTGGAGCTTTGAGACCCATCAAACGCCTTCACATTCATAATCCCCCCTCATATTTCATGTAGGCCCTTGCCCAACCTCTTCAAAGTTTTCAGTGGACAGATATTGAGGCTTGACCCTTCATCTATCAGAACTCTGGCAATGAACTTATCTTCACATTGCACTGTGATGTGCAGTGCCCTATTGTAGCTTAACCCTTCAGGTGGCAACTCGTCTTCATGAAAGGTAATCTTATGGATTTCCAGCATTTGTCCCACCATATTGGCCATTTCTCCGCTAGTAATGTTGTTGGGAACATATGCTTCATTCGGTACCTTCATCAGAGCATTCATGTGTGCTTCGTAATTTTGCAGTAATGACAAGATGGATATCTGGGCAGGAGTGTTATTCAGATGATAACCAACAGAATACTCCCTTGCTTGTACTTTCCTCTAAATGTCATCTGGACCAGTTTCAATGACGGGTTGTTTATTGGAAGCTTGCTTACTTGTCTCTCCCAAATGCTCATGTGTGTAAATTCTGCCCGTTCTAGTCATTCGTTGTGCCGCACCGGATTCTTCCATCTTTGCTCTTCCCTTTATCCTAGCCTCCGCAACATAATCCCAAGGTACAATGTTGGGACTGAAGGGTGGTATGGATGCCACTGTCACAGTGAAAGGTGTGGCCACTTCTACTTCAAACGGTGTGGGTATAACTGCAGATGGTGTCACTTATACTTCAAAGGGAGCTGATGTGGCTACCTCAACTTCAACTGGCGGCTGTACCTGTACCACAATGGGATTGAGCATGACTGCAGGCTTCTTAGGATCATCGCCTTCCCGAATAATCCCATTGACCCTCGGGATCCCACTCTTCATCGGTTTCAATTACATTAACTCTTTTACCCCTATAATCTAGCATGGGATTGTAACGGACATTGGGTGTGGTTTCCTTTGCTTGTATGACTTTGGTATCAATCAATGTTTGGATATTGTCTTTCAGGGTGCGAGACTCATCAATAGTCTGTCCCTTCATGCTAGAATGGTACGTACATGTCTTGTTCAGGTTGACCCACTGAGATTAGTTTTCCATAGCCACAATGGGAATAGGAGTGACACATCCAACAGCTTTTAATCTTTCATACAACCGGTCGATGGGTTCAGCAATAGGGGTGTATTGTCTGGGTGGTTTGCGATCAAAATTGGGCCTGGGTTTTTGATAGTTTGGATGAGTTGGAGGTGAATGATAATAGGCTGGTATTATAGGTATGGTAGGCGGTAGCGGGTTAAAGATATCTAGGAGGTGAAGGCTGGTATGTGGGTGGAGGTGTTTCATATACAAATGGAGATTTTGGACCTTGGGCAACCATTACTATCCTCACTTCTTTCTTCTTTGATATGCCACCTGATTGTAGTTCTTTGTTCGTGGCCTGCAGTGCCTCAACATTTGTCATTATTCCACTTTTGATATCTTCCTCGATCCTTTCTCCGAGCTTGATGATATCGGAGAACTTGTGATTATCGATTACCATTAACCTTTCGTAAAATTGTGGATCCTGAGCCCTAACAAAGAACTTGTTCATCTGCTCTTCATCTAATGTCGGCCTGACCTTTGCTGCTTCTAACCTCCACCGAGTAGCATACTCATGGAAAGTCTCAGTGGGCTTCTTCTTGAGATTCTGGATATAGAAGACATCCGGTGCATTTTCCATATTGAATCTGAACCTATCCATGATGTCCCACACCATGCTTACCAAATTATCCCATTTCTTGGGATTTTGACTTATGTACCAAGGTAGAGCGTCTCCAGTAAGGCTTCTCATGAACAGCTTCATGAGAATCCTTTATTCCTTTCCAACCTCTACGAGCTTGTCACAGTAGGTTCTCAAATGAACCTTTGGGTCACCCGTTCCATCAAACATTTCGAACTTAGGGGGTTTGTAACCCTCCGAAAGTTCCACATCTGGCTGAATGCACAAATCCTCGTAATTCAAACCTTCGATTCCTTGCCTCCTTCAACACCCTGAACTCGGCTTGTGAGTTTCTTGAGCTTCTCTACCATGTTCTTAATGAGCAGGTCCTTCTCGACAGATTCTGGCGTATATGAGATTGGTTGAGTAGAGTGGCGTAAGATTTCTAACTATATGGGGTTATTTTGGTGCATGCTAGGAGTTTGGGTAAAATGGTGATCGTTGGTTGAATTTTGGGGATCGAGGATAGGGTGTGGGGTATTATGAGAAGTGTGGTAAGTGGTTTGTGGATATTGAGTCGGGAGATGCTAATTTTGACGCGGTGTAGGTACGAGTAAAGGATTTTGAGGAGGGGTTGTATATTGGTGGGGTGCGGGAGGATTCTGCGGCGTTGGTTGGGTGTGTTCTGAGAAGGTACTGCATTTTAGGTATTTGGATGGTTGATATCGGGGAAATTTAGTGTGAGGAAGAGGTTTTCCAAGTTATATACCTGCTCAAGCTCACCTTGTAGTTCAAGTATCTTCTATTCAAGACGCAAAACAAAATCATTTGTGGCCGGAGTACTCCGACCATCAGAAGTTTCCACATTCTCAGCATGTGTGGTGTTGTCTTTTCTGAAGCCACTCATATCATCCATCTTAACTTTCCCTTTGCTTTTTGGTTCACTTGGAGGAGGAGGATGTGGAGGGCCTCTAGATCTGGTATGGTAAGCTGATGATGCTAGTATGCGCGAACCAACCTTGGGGAATGGGAATAATCAAAAGGAAAGAAAAATAAAAAGTAACCAAGTCAGTGAGAATTCCGAAAAAATGTTTGCAGTATTTAAACACATATTGCGGGAATGTAAATTCCGTCCTAATTCGGGAGCCTCGTTGTGCCCGAGGTAGGCCTAGAGACAAGTAAATTACAAGAATTTTAATGCCAACGATTGCCTCATTTCATTAATGTAATAAATAAGACGAATCTAAAACGACACTAAATAAGATTAGTCACTAATGGCACTTGGCCTTATTACATTCGAAAACCAATTTTAGAACAAGTAAACCTAGTCTACTTGGACGTAGAGGGACCTTCTCCAGGATTGATTCTCTTGGATCCATCGATCAGGTTCCCTAGGTCGCGCATGCCCAGTAGCAAGTATACCCTTGCTAGATGTCCTCCCTTGGCATTCTGGCAGTCTACGACTCCTCTCCTCATTTTCCCTTCCAGCTTCATTAGACCCTGCTCCAGATATTCCAGGCTTTCATTCGACCTAGTAGCCATTTCCCTCCATTCATTGATTAGTTCCATATCAATATTGTGTTGCTACAAATGCTCAGCCTTAGACTCGTGAACTCTTTTGCGCAGTCTGTTGTATTTCACATGTGCTTCAGCAACTTCATCTAGACCCTGTTTCCTCGTCTGATCCCCGGGTCAACTATTCCTATTATGCTATCTTCTAACCATGATGGGTAAAAGTGCACATGCCCTGCGTGATATCGGTTTGGCTCGATGGTGTCCCTTTCCACAATAATCTTCTGGTGCCATATATGTTGAGCTTCACATTTATATGGGATGTCATCATCTTGAAAATCCACCCTGTAATGACTCATTTTGGAGACTCGCGGTATGACTTGCTTTCTACCAGCTTGTCTCATGACCCTGATAGAAACATAAGGGTGTATTCCCCTTAAACCGATCAACACCAAGTGCGGAACATCCCTAGATCTTATGATGAACTCACTAGTGGGGAACCATTCAAACATCCATTGAACCTGGTCCTCAGTCAAGTTGTCAAAAGATTGCACCCATTCTGTAGCATTCTCTGGTTGAGCAAACCTTCCTGGGATAAATTTCATTCTCTTGGGGAGATGAAAAGCTATGTGATCATTCCACGACCTTCGTGGAAACTCTTGGCGATATTGACCTCTCTGGAGATGTTTTAGCAACCAAATTTGTAGTAGCAAATTACAACCCTCGAAGTGTTTGAAACCCTTCTGGAAGTGATCCAAGGCCCGATATATGTCTTCTACAATCATAGGGACAATGGTATATGTTTGCCCATCGATTCCCTCCATTAAGGCTTTGGTTACCATGGCCAGTTTGGTGTGAATTCAGGCCATTTTGCTTGGGAACACTATCATACCAAAGAAGCAGATGATGAACACGAAAACCCTGCGATGAATCCAACCCAAGGAAGTGATGGATAACTCGTCATGAAAGATACGATAAGATTCGATGTGACCGTATCGTTCATAAAGGAAGTCGAAGGGTATGTAGGACTTCCTCAGACATACCAAGTCGTCATTCTTCCTCAAACCCATCATTTTCAAAACCCCTTTGGGAGTGCGATTTACCAGCGCCAATAAACCGGGACTGTCCCAAGGTAGTCCAGCGAATCCCCCTATTTCCTCCAAAAGAGGGGTCATTTCTATGTTTCCAAAATGGAACACGGCTCTTTCTGCGTCCCAGAACATAGTGGCATCTTTGATCAGCATGTTGTTTGGTTGGATATCTAATAAGGAAGGTAAGTTTCCCAAGACCATTTTCACATGCTTTTTTCTCGCTTGATGGAAGGTCTTCCCACCAATCTAGCAACAATGGTGGTATGTTAAGGACCATGCCGAACCTGGGGATTTCATGCCTTATTTTTGCAAAGTAAATAAGGTTAGACATTTTTCCCCCTCCAGATTCGACTATTTATACATTAATGATTAGCATATTGGCACTTATTTCTCCAAATTAATGCACAGATCGTGGTTGCGTATGTTGGGATTATGGAAACCCCGGTGGAATTTGGACAAGGCTTTTCTTAAAGGGTTGTTATGTGGACAACATATTAACCCAGGATAGGTTTGACCATGATGCATGTACAGTTATAATCAAATTAAGGTTTCTATATAGGTCTAGACTAGTACCCTCAAGCGGACAACTTGAGGGGGAAAGGCACGAAACTGTCGACTGCACCGCTGATCGACTAGTTTTACCGAAAATAAGCCTTTCAAAATTCAAAGGGTGATATATAGGAAGAGCGCAAACACTCATCAAGTGTTGCTATGGTTTTCATTACGCACGAGTGGAATATGATGTTGAGCATGATTTATGCAAACAGAAAGTAACACGTTGTGAAGTATTTGCACAATTGAAAATGATAAATGCGGTATTTAATAATTGTAAAGGCGTTAAGTAAGGAAAGCAAGGAGACAAGTCAGTTTCCATAGTAAAGAGTAATAAAACATGAAAGAGAAATCATAAATGGATAAAGATAGGCAAATAAGTTCACATAAAGTGGGAAAGGGAAAGTGTATGCAAGCATTTAACGGAATAATAAAGGCATGCTTAAAGACTAATTCACAAAATTAGGTTCATTATGATAAGAGCCTAAAAATATCCACAGCAGAGTCGCCATGCTGTCGCACCCCCTTTTCCTCGTGAAATCGGATTTCGACATTTTTTGGGACAACTCCTCTTTTTGGCATGGGTAAGGAATTGGAAGAGTCTCCACTTAACAGATTAAGGTGCGTTAGGTCACCTAGAGCAATTAACTCATATAACCAGTTTACATCACCAGATATCGGGCAAGGGATCAAATTACCTTCAGGAGAAGGTGTTAGGCACCCTTCGAGGTCCATAACGGTGGGTCCCGGTCGAACTTAAATTAAGTGAATTAGTCTAAAAAGGGAAGAAAAAGAATTTGGACAAATACCATATTTAATTTATTTTAAATAGGGGTATAGGGTGGCGTCCTAAGTGTTTAGCCTATAGGATCATCCCATGCAATACATTGTAACTCCCTCAAGTTAGGGTTGTTACTCATAGCATTAGCGCACAAACTATTATCTCCTTACTACCCAATTACTATCTTTAAGTTGTTACCTAAGCGTTCTAGTAGATTCTAGACCGTTCCTTAGGCGTGCACTACCCGTCCCTTGCCTATGGCCCTGGAAGTATTAGGACCTCTATTTGGGATAGTTCTAGACCAACCTATGTTACTTAAAAATGTGAAATCTAGGTGACAAACAGAAAACATAGGACTTTCACATAAAGAACAAGTATGGGCTCTCATTGACCTCCACACATAGACAACAAAAGAACGCAATTGAATCACCAAACTTTATTAACTTTGGGATCTTATAGGCAGGATATCTATGTGAGAAAACAGAGTGTAGAGACAGTTTTATTAAGGCGAGCGTTAAGACCTATTTTTTTGCCTACTGATTTTATTCAGCATGAATCTGGGCATTTCAGGAAGTAATATTTCACAATTATAAACCCAGAATCATAATTAAGTCCTACAGATATTGCCTAAGTGATTGACAATAGCGGTTGAATTCAGAATTGATCGACAAAATCCTATAGGCATGATTTCTACAAGCTTGTTGATTATAGACCTATAGACATGATTTCTAAGTGTAGCACTGATTTTAATTTATAAAGACATGTTTTATTCCTTTTTCAATCCTATAGGCATGCTTTCTAATTGCTGAATTGACTTAAACCTTACAGGCATGATTTCTAAATGTTGAATTGATTTAAACCTTATAGGCATGATTTCTAAATGCTGAATTGACTTAAACCTTATAGGCATGATTTCTAAATGCTGAATTGACTTTAACCCTGTAGGAATGATTTCTATTGTTGGATTGATTTAAACCCTACAGGCAGGATTTCTAAGTTTGAAAATGATTTTTAGTCCTATAGGCATGATATCTATTAACTTTATATGGGCAGAAATTAAATAGATTGCCAGGAAGGATAATTAGCTCAAACAACAAGGTCTCATAGGCATGATTGCTAATGCACATTTGTTACAGATCCTGTGAACAGGATTTCTAATGTACAAAATTAAATGAAAGTCCTATAAGCAGGATCTCTAGTATGCAAAAGTAAAATACAGAATCAAAATGATCGTGAAAGTCCTATAGATAGGATTTCTAAACACAGTATAGTACTCATTAGTTTAATCAGCATAATTAAATCCTATAGGTAGGATTTCAACCCAGTTTTAACAGAAGACATAAGTAAACCCCCTCCTCCAGCTTCACTAAATATCCCCAAATCTGTTATTAAGGAGTTAATACAGCCAATAATATTAAATGAATTACATAATGGTAATAGTTACACTATAGGGAGCCTTCATAGGCCCACATAAACTTGGGAACCAGGCCTTCCACCATAACAACAGCACAGTGATTCCTCCACAGTCCATTGGAAACAAGTTTCCAGTGTGTCAAAGTTCCCTAGGGCCTCAGGGACCCCGGGAAATACTCACACCAGAACCACACATTGAGAAAGCAATTCATAAGAGATTGGAAAATCAGCCCCCATTGTGTCAGAGTTTAGAGGAGTCTCATACGGACCTTAGGCAGTGCTCACACTGGGGTGGTTGAGAACCTAAGGGATTAGGAGTGAGTTTTTTAAAATTAGTACATAAAAGGGAGAAGGGGCAGGTTTTAAAATAGTTGGATTTTAGAAGAAATAGGATTCAGAACATAGAGTTGCAGGCAGAACCGCACCAAGAAGACAAACATAATTCATGCTCAAACACATAGCTCAAATAAATTAAAGTCTAGTGAAGTTAAATATTTAGACTAGTACTTATCACAGAAGCAGTTAGGAAAAACAATTGAGTTGGCCAGATACATGAAATAAACAGACAGGTCTGGGGAGTTAAGCAACAAATTGACTGATTACATGTTCACAGTGTCTTGCAAAGTTCAGAACAAGTGTAGGATTAACAAATAATGCATGAAACAAATTTAAACTTAGTCTAACCTATGAGAGGATTCATATTATTCGAATAACTTAGTCCTAAAGTAACAGTTGCTAAATGAGTAACAGTTGCTAAATGAAGTCATAGAATCATAAAGAGGACAAAGTCATAATGGGAATTGAAACAGGCTAGTCAAGCAAAGCATAGATAATGAAATTGCACAGGTTAGGGCATACCAGTTGAGAAGAAAGAAAGTAAATGTGCAATAGCAGTTAAGTTCCAGAGTAATTTGGCCTTGGCTTTCAGCCGGTCAAAACAAGAGACGCTTAGCATATAAATCAGAACACAAGATAACAAGAGAGAGTTTAAGTTTTAGTAAGAGTATGAGAGTTCGAGTATGTCTAAGGGGAGAGGGAGAAGTGGTTTAAATAGCACTGAATTAAGCAGACAAATAAGGTAATAAGTCAATCATACATAATTAAGGAATGAAAATAATTCCATAATCAATTTAAGTCGGAGTTCAATCAATTAGCAGCACATAATCAGGCAAGTACTACTTAGTTAAGGAAAATATTATATAAAATCAATCAATAGTCAAGTACCGGATCAAATAAGGTAACGAAATAATGTGAACAAGTAAATCGAACAGGAAAGAAAATATCAGTACCATACAAGAAAAGGAAAGACTGAAATCTAAGTAGATATTTCAAAAACTCTAATTTTGGGGTAAATTACATTAATCAACAATTAGAAGCAAGAATCATAGAGACAAATAGATAGAAACATTAAAGGAAAAATACTTAAATAATCGAAAAACCTAAATTTAATATAAGTAAAAATAGGCAGAAATATAAAAGAACAATAATAGAGATGCACAAATACATATAAGCAGAAATAATTAAGATTTGAACCCTATTTTGTTTGATTTTGAAGAATCAAAAACCCTAAATTTTAGGGTAAGTAAAATCAGCGTAAATAACAACATAGATTATGATTAAAAAATTGCACAGATATAGATACACAAAAACATTAAAGGAATGGAAAATTATTTTGGATCTGGAAAGATCTTAACCCTAGTTTAAGGGTAAGCAAAAGATCTAACTAAAAATAGGCGGATTCGTGAGTAACAGAGTAAATATAGACAAAGAATATCATTAAAACAAGCTGAAATGAACCAAATCTTGTTTGAACCAGAGATTTGAAATCCTAACTGAAAGATACAAAAAATATTTGTACTCACAGATGTTAGGATGAACCCAGACGGAAATAATCAACATATAAGAGGTTATGAACCAGATTAGGTTTGAACCTCTCGAGATCAACTTTCCATTTGAGGCAAGCCAGTCAGGTGATATAAAAAACGAGTAGCTGGTAAAGGGGTAAGACCAGATATGGTAAGGGATCAAGGAACGATTCCATTTCTGGTAGGAATCGAAGTGGAGATGGGTGACGGCGGATTAGGTCTTAAGAAGAGAAAGGGGGAGACGAGAGTGTTTGAGGGCGGCGTTTTGTGGAAAATGGTTTAGGGTTAGGGAGATGATAAGTTAAAAAGAGGGAATTAATTAGGAACCGTTGATCTTCTGAGATCAACAGTTGGGATTTTACAAGGGCTTGGGTCGGTTATTTTAAATGGGTATGGGTCTGGGTTGGACGGGTATAGTTATTGGGCTGGGGTAATGGGCACGCTAGGTCCGAAATTAATTAGGAAAAGTGCTAGATTTTAAATACCTAATTAAACCCGTAAAATTGTTAATAAATAATAAAAAATGTCATTTGTGCATGAAAAATAATTTAAAATAATTACTTAACATTATAAAAACATAAAAGGCCACTTTTTCTGTATAAATAATGTAATTATGCACATATGTACTATTAAATCAAAATTATTACAATTATAGCCTAAAGATGCAAATATAAGTATACATAAAACTTTTAAAGCTTAATATGAATATAAATGAAAAAAATTAAATAGTAAATCATTATAAAATTATTTGTGATGCAATTAATAATTATTTACGTAACAAAATGCAGGAATATCGATTTAAAAAATTATGGAAAAATACTTGTTGATGCTCGTGCACTATTTTGAAGGTGTGTGTGTGTGTGTGTGTATATATATATATATATATATATATATATATATATATATATATATATATATATATATATATATATATATATATATATATATATATATATATATATATATATATATATATATATATATATATATATATATATATATATATATTAAAAAATATATGGGATATTTGGGTATTAACAGTTTCCCCTCTTTACTCGGGAAGGATGAAAGAGTTGTCGGGTAAAGACATGATGACCAATTTTGACCGAATGGGGCAATTTAAAAGATATAGGCCGCACTCCGATTTTCGAGCTGCCTACATATTCCTGTTTTTACAGGAATCAGGCCGTGTGTAGTTCCAGATCTAATGATGGAATAAACCGATGGAGTCATCGCAAGAACGGATAAAAGGTTCTGAGTAGGATTACTTGGGATTGAAATGGTTATGGGTGAATGGTCAGGTTTGGAATAATTTGAAGGAACTGGAGCGGGATTGCTTCTGTTAGTATAACGGTTACTCACTGGGTTACCTGCAAATCTACAAAAGTATACTGCGAGCACATATGTATAAATTATTGCGTAAATTTAAACATGATGCAAATTCACTTTGGACCACGAAGATTGTCTTTGGACGCTGAGGATGACGTCCTTAGACCATGACGTCCCTGGCCATGAAGATGGTGCCTCCGAACCATGACGCCTTTGAATAATGATGTGCAAGTTTGAGAGATCCTCAGGCCATGGCATGATGTATTCTGGCTATGAGGATGGTGCCTTCAGACTATGGTACCTTCGGACTAGTTGGCTATATTTCAGCCCATGAGGTGCAGGGACATGATGCTAGAGGCAACAAGACAGAGCTTAGTCTTGTGTGAAGTAGAAGGCAGAGCTTAGCCCAAGAGAAGAGAACAATGCAAGATAGACAGTGCTTAGTCTCGTGCGATATTCAGGACAGTGCTTAGTCCCATGCAAAGAGAAGGCAGTGCTTAGCCTTATGCGAATGAGAGGCAGGTCTTAGCCTCATGTAAATATAGAGGCAGGGTTTAGCCTCATGCAAGTTTCGGGATAGTGCTTAGTCCCTTGCAGAGAGAAGGCAGTGCTTAGCCTTATGAAAATGGAGAGGTAGGGCTTAGCCTCATGCAGGATTTGGGACAGTGCTTAGTCCCATACAGAGAGAAGGCAGGGCTTAGCCTTATGCAAGTAGAGAGGCAGAGCTTAGCCTCATACAAGTGATTGAGACAAGTCTTAGTCTCATGCAAGGATTGAGATAGGGCTTAGTCTTATGCAAGTACAGAGGCAGATCTTAGCCTCATGCAAGTGAGTGAGACAGGGCTTAGTCTCATGCAAGTAGAGAGGCAGAGCTTAGCCTCATGCAAGTGATTGAGACGACTTAGTCTCATGCAAGGAGAAGGCAGTGCTTAGCCTTATGCAAGTACAGAGGCATGGATTAGCCTCATGCAATGTTTGAGACAGGGCTTAGTCTTATGCAAGTAAAGAGGCAGAGCTTAGCCTCATGCAAGATATTGAGACAAGGATCACTCTCATGCAAGGATTGAGACATGGCTTAGTCTCTTGCAAAGGGAAGTTGGTGCTTAGCCTTATGCAGGTAGAGAGGCAGAGCTTAGCCTCATGCAAGTGGTTTGAGACAGGGCTTAGTCTCATGCAAGGAGAAGGAAATTCTTAGCCTTATGTAAGTAGAGAGGCAAGGCTTAGCCTCATTCAAGGTTGGAGACATGGATTAGTCTCATGCAGATGTAAGAGTAAGAGTGAAGTATTCTTAGTTGACAATGTGTTTTGTGCATAGAAATTGTGTTGTTGCAACGATGATTATCATGATGACATAGTCCTGCATCCAAAAAAAATTTGTGAGTTTTGGGGGGGGGAGGTTGGTTCGTGTCTTTGCTTGCTCGATTTGCTCCGTTCTGTCCGAGGATCCTGCTCAAGTTATCGGGGGTAGCATTTGGCTAAAAGTAAAGTTTCTTTTCAAAAGAACGCGTGTATAATTTTCAAAGACATAGTAATATGTATTTTAGAAATTAGTTAGATGAACCGGTAATTGTGACATTATTAGAGACATTGCGACTTCCTCTGCCATAGAATTTTGAGGGTCCTCAAAATTCTGGTGCCCCAGTTAATTGGATGACCTTTCTGACTGTTTCATATGATGCGGTTGGCTGAACTTGCTTCGGAATTTTGAGGGTCCTCAAAATTCTGCCTCAGTTTCTGATTGTGGGGAAAATGGAAATTTTATTAAATTGTGACCGAACCCACAGGGCTGCAAATGTATCCCCTCTTATACGGGAATCAGGTCGATCATATTTCAATTTACATCATATGAAGAAACATAAAATGGTTTACACATAGTATCTTTTGACTGCATCTGAATTGATAGGCTTCGGCCAGATTTCTCTGTCCATCTCTACGAGTATGAGTGCTCCTCCTGTTAATACTCTGTGAACCATGTAAGGACCTTTCCAGTTGGGAGAGAATTTCCCTTTTGCTTCATCTTGATGTGGAAAAATCCATTTCAAAACAAGTTGCCCCGGTGTGAACTGTCTTGGCTTGACCCTTTTGTTGAAAGCCCTGGACATTCTATTCTGATAAAACTAACTGTGACATACTGCATTCGTCCTCTTTCCGTGTATGAGGGATAGTTGATCATAGCGGCTCCGTATTCATTCTGCGTCGCTGAGTTCGGCTTCTTGTATGATTCTCAAATAAGGAATCTCTACCTCGGCGGGAATGACAACTTCGGTACCATAAACCAGCAGATAGGGAGTTTCTCCGATTGATGTGCGGACTGTGGTATGGTATCCCATTAAGGAGAATGGTAATTTATCGTGCCATTGGTTATGATTCTCTACCATTTTAATTAGTATCTTTTTGATGTTTTTGTTAGCAGCTTCCGCGGCTCCATTCATTTGAGGCTTGTATGCCGTGGAATTCTTGTGCTTGATTTTGGAAGTTTCTCAAAGGGCTTTCATCAGATCACTATTGAGATTGGCGGCATTATCAGTGATGATGGACTCTGGAACCCCAAATCGACAAACAATTTGGTCTCGGACAAAATCTGCAATGACCTTCTTGGTCACAGCTTTGTAAGATGCAACTTCAACCCATTTAGTGAAGTAGTCGATGGCCACTAAAATGAACCGGTTCCCGTTTGAAGTGGTGGGCTAGATTGGGCCCATGACATCCATTCCCCTGGAAGGAAAAGGCCAAGGTGAGCTTGTTGCATTAAGCTCGTTTGGCGGTACCCATATCATGTCTGCATGTATCTGGAATTGGTAGCATTTCTGAACATACCAGATGCAGTTTCTCTCCATGGTCATCCAAAAGTATTCTGCCCTGAGTATATTTTGGGCCAGTACAAAGCCTTTCATATGTGGACCGCAGGTTCCGGCATGTATCTCCTCGAGCAATTTTGAAGCCTCTTTTGCATCAATACACCATAACGGTCCTAGATCTGGAGTTCTTCTGTACAGGGTTCCTACACCGTGGAAGAACTGATTGGACAAC
The DNA here is from genome assembly GCA_005239505.1 of Nicotiana paniculata. Taxonomy (NCBI): domain Eukaryota; kingdom Viridiplantae; phylum Streptophyta; class Magnoliopsida; order Solanales; family Solanaceae; genus Nicotiana; species Nicotiana paniculata. The sequence continues at coordinate 19,893 of MDKI01011313.1, read as the reverse complement.
CTCCGAAGTGTGCGTTTCTGAGTATGGTTTGCATGCTCCGGGTATTCTCGTTTTACCAAGTACTCTTTGATATCGCGGAACCATGGATTTCCACATGTTTCTTCTTCAACATGAGCACAGTATGCCGGCTGATTATGGATCCTCACCGGAATGGGATCGGTGAAATTCTTGTCTGGATGTTGTATCATTGATGAGAAGGTGGCCAATGCGTCTGCGAATTCATTCTGAATTCTGGGGACATGCCAGAATTCTATCTTTGTGAACTTATTCTTCATTTCTTGTACATGATGCAGATATGGTAGTATTTTCAAATTCCTGGTAGCCCACTCTCCTTGCACTTGATGTACCAGCATGCCTGAATCGCCGATCACCAGTAGTTCCTGAATATTCATATCAACAGCCAGGTTGAGCCCCAATATGTAAGCTTCATATTCCGCCATGTTGTTAGACATGGGAACCTGAGTTTTGTAGCCACAAGATAATGCTGGCCGGTTTGTGATACCAAGACGGCTCCGATACTTACTCATTTTAAATTCGTGGCTCCGTCGAAAAACATTCTCCAACTGTCGTAGGCTTCATCTAATACTGCAAGGTAGAGTAGTAGTGGTGTACCAGGCTCTGGCGAGACTAAGACTGGCAGTGTGGACAGATATTCCTTGATTTTGTCAAAAGCCTTTTGACAATCCTTGGTCCAACTGGTTGCGGCATCCTTCTTCAGTATTTTGAATATGGGCTCACATATTACTATGGACTGTGCTATGAAACGATTGATGTAGTTGAGTCATCCCAAGAAACTCATCACATCCTTCTTGTTCTTTGGTGGTGGTAATTCCTAGGTGGCATTGACCTTTGACGCATCCAACTCTATTCCTGGGCGACTGAATATAAATCCCCACAATTTTTCGGAAGGAACCCCGAATGCAAACTTTGCGGGATTTAACTTTAGATTATACTTCCGCAGCCGGTCAAAGAATTTCCTCAAATATGCTATGTGATTTGTAGCCTTATTGGATTTTATGATGACGTCGTCAACATATACCTCTATTTCTTTATGTATCACATCATGGAAGATCGTTATCATAGCCCTCATGTAGGTGTCCCCAGCATTCTTTAGACCAAATGTCATCATTTTGTAACAATACACTCCCCATGATGTAATGAAGGTTGTTTTCTCTACGTCTTCTTCTTCCATCCAAATCTGATGATAACCTGCAAAGCAATCTACAAAGGATTGGAGTTCATGCTTGGCGCAATTGTCGATCAGAATGTGTATATTTGGCAGCAGGAAATCATCCTTGGGACTACTCTGTTCAGATCCCGATAATCAACAGAGGCTCTGACCTTCCCATCTTTCTTCAGAACCGGTACAATGTTGGCCAGCCAGGATGGATATTTAACTACCTTGAGGACCTTGGCTTTGATCTGCTTGGTAACTTCTTCCTTGATTTTCAGGCTCATGCCTGGCTTGAATTTCCTGAGTTTCTGCTTCACTAACACATTGAATTTGTAGATAACTTGTGAGCCACTATGGATGTGCTCAACCCTGTCATATCGTCGTATGACCATGCAAAGATATCCTCATATTCTTTCAAGAAGCGAGTGTATTCTTCCTTTTCTGTAGGTGACAGATGGATGCTTATGCGAGTTTCTTTAACGGTATCGGAATCTCCCAAGTTGACTATCTCGGTCTCATGTAGCTTGGACTTGGGCTTGTTCTCAAAATTCTCCACTTCTCTGAAAATTTCCTCAGGTATTATATCCTCTTCTTCTATTTCTTCTGAATCATTGTCCTTCTGTTGAATTGTCTCATTACATGTCACAGTCGTTGGTTCATCAAGATAAGAAATAGTAATGTTGTAGGGATGAAGATATAAAGATATGAAAGAAAATAGTAATAATAAACATCAATCCATTTAAAATGTCAAACAAAATGATTTCAATAACTTAAATAATGTTTTCGAAATGGAACACTGAAAAATATTATTTAAAACAAAATGCAAAAGAGGGAATCATTTTTAAGAGTAAACAATGCTATCAGCCTTGCTACCCCGGGACTCGTCGGTCCCTTGATGGATTAATGATCCAGTTCTTGAGGGATGCTCCCTTCTCTATTGTCTAGATAGTAAGTCATTCTTCCTCCTCCTCGACTATCACACAACAATCCATATCATCGTCTTCCAAGAACAAATTCCTCAATGCTGCCAAGGCTTCTTCTTCCTCTGATCCCCATATTATATCAGCCTGATGAAAGGTCTGATTAAGGTGCGGTACAGGTTTCTCAAGAGGATAGTATGGACCACGCCAAGATGGCGACCAATTTCGATATTCCTGCCAGGTGTACTGATATCCAAGCCTGAAGGTTGTACCATGGCGATTCAGTTTTAGTGGTTTGGAGATACCTTGAAGATTTTTACCAAGCCCCTTACCAGGTTCATAACCTTTCCATGCCAATATGCTTTCTATCTTGCTACTCTACCACTTATCCTTATCGATTGCGTTAACACGCTCGATGCGATGGTAGGTTTCTCCACCTAACTTCCTTCTATTTTCTATCACCGGAACAATCCGAATCATGTAAATGGGGTTGCTCCCATCTCCATGGAAGATCACTTCTTGATGGTTCCATTCAAATTTTACCTCTTGGTGCAAAGTAGACGCGACAACTCCAGCAACATGTATGCAAGGCTATCCCAGCAGCAGATTGTAGAAGACGGATATGTCTAGCACCTGGAATTCAACATCGAACAAGGTAGGATCCATCTGAAAGCACATATTAGTTTCTCCGATTGTGGCCCTTAGAGACCTATCGAACGCCTTCACATTCATAGTCCCTGCTCGTATTTCATGTAGGCCCTTGCCCAACCTCTTCAAAGTTGTCAGTGGACAGATGTTGAGGCGGGACCCTCCGTCTATCAGAACTCTGGCAATGAACTTATCTTCACATTGCACTGTGATGTGCAGTGCCCTATTGTGGCTTAACCCTTCAGGCAACAACTCGTCCTCATGAAAGGTAATCTTATGGCTTTCCAGCACTTGTCCCACCATATTGGCCATTTCTCCGCTAGTAATGTTATTGGGCACATATGCTTCATTCGGTACCTTTATTAGAGCATTCCTGTGTGCTTCGGAATTTTGCAGTAATGACAAGATGGATATCTGGGCGGGAGTCTTTTCAGATGATCAATAATAGAATACTCCCTTGCTTTTACTTTCCTCCAAAGGTCATCTGGACATAACGGGTTGTTTATTGGAAGCTTGCTTACTTGTCTCTCCCAAATGCTCAGGTGTGTAAATTCTGCCCGTTCTAGGAATTCCTTGTGCAACGTCGGACTCTTCCATCTTTGCCCTTCCCTTTATCCTAGCCTCGGCAACAGAATCCCAAGGTACAGCGTTGGAACTGAAGGGTGGTGTGAATGCCACTGTCACAATGAAAAGTGTGTCCACTTCTACTTCAAACGGTTTGGGTATAGAGTCAGATGGTGTCACTTCTACTTCAAAGGGAGCTGATGCGGCTAACTCAACTTCAACTGGAGGTTGTACCTGTACCACAATGGGATGGAGCATGACTGCAGGCTTCTTAGGATCATCACCTTCCCGAATAATCCCGTTTAACCCCTCGGGATCCCACTCTTCATCGGTTTCTATTACATTGACTCTTTCACCCCTATGATCTGGAAGGGGATTGTTACGGACATTGAGCGTGGTTTTCTTTGCATGTATGACCTTGGTATCAATCAGTGTTTGGATCTTGTCTTTCAGGGTGCGACACTCATCAATAGTATGTTCTTTCATACCAGAATGGTTCTCACATGTCTTATTTGGGTGACCCATTGAGATGAGTTTTCCATAGCCATGACGGGAATAGGGGTAACATATCCAGCAACTTTTAATCTTTCATACAACTGGTTGATGGGTTCAGCAATATGGGTGTATTGTTTGGGTGGTTTGAGATCAAAGTTGGTCCTGGGTTTTTTATAGTTTGGACGAGCTGGAGGTGAATGATAATAGGTTGGTTGGGTATTATAGGTATGTTAGGTGGTATCGGGTTGAGAATATCTAGGAGGTGAAGGCTGGTATGTGGGTGGAGGTGTTTGGTATACAAATGGATATTTTGGACCTTGGGCAACCATTACTGTACCCACTTCTTTCTTCTTTGATATGCCACCTGATTATAATGCTTTTTTCGTGGCCTGCAGTGCCTCAAAATTTGTCACTATTCCACTTTTGATACCTTCCTCGATCCTTTATCCGAGCTTGATGATATCGGAGAACTTGTGATTCTCGATTACCATTAACCTATCATAATATTGTGGATCCTGAGCCATGACAAAGAACTTATTCATCTGCTCTTCATCTAATGCCGACCTGACCTTTGCTGCTTATGACCTCTAGTGCATTTTCCGTATTGAATCTGAACCTATCATGAAGTACGACGCCATGCTTACCCAATTATCCCATTTCTTGGGATTTTGACTTATGTACCAAGATAAAGCGTCTCCAGTAAGGCTTCTCATGAACAACTTCATGAGAATCATTTCTTCCTTTCCAACCCCTACAAGCTTGTCACAGTAGTTTCTCAAATGAACCTTCTCAACGGATTCTGGTGTACATGAGATTTGTTGAGTAGAGTGGGGTAAGGTTTCCACGTATATGGGGTTGTTTTAGTAAATTCTAGGATTTTGGGTGTAGTGGTGATCATTAGTTGAATTTTGGGGATCGGGGATAGGCTGTGGGGTATTCTGAGGAGTATGTAAGTGGTTTTCGGATATTGAGACGGGAGATGATGATTTTGATGCGGAGTAGGTATGCGTAAAGGATTTTGAGGAGGGATTGTATATTGGTGGGTGCGGAAGGATTCTGCGGGAGTTGGTTGGGTGTGTTATGAGAAGGTACTGGGTTTTAGGTATTTGGATGGTTGATATCCCGGACATTTAGTGTGAGGGATAGGTTTTCCAAGTTACGGACCTGCTCAAGCTCACCCTGTAGTTCAAGTATCTTCTGTTCAAACCGAAAAACCAAATCATTTGGGGCCGGAGTACTCCGACCATCAGAAGTTTCCACATTCTCAGCATGTGTGGTGTTGTCTTTTCTGACGCCATTCATAACGTCCATCTTAGCTTTCCCTTTGCTTTTTGGTGCACTTGGAGGAGGAGGAGGTGGAGGGCCTATGGATCTGGTATGTTGATGATGCCAGTATGCGCGAACCAACCTTGGGGAATGGGAATAATCAAAAACAAAGAAAAATAAAAAGTAACCAAGTCAGTGAGAATTCCGGAAAAATGTTTGCAGTATTTAAACACATATTTCGGGAATGTAAATTCCCATCCTAATTTGGGATCCTCGTTATGCCCTAGGTAGGCCTAGCAACAAGTAAATTTGGAAATTTTTAATGCCAAGGATTGCCTCATTTCATTAATGTAATAAATAAGACGAATCTAAAACAACGCTAAATAAGATAAATCACTAATGGAACTTGGCCTTATTACATTCGAAAAGCAATTTTAGAACAAGTAAACCTAATCTACTTGGTCTTAGAGGGACCTTCTCCCGGATTGATTCTCTTGGCTCCATCGATCAGGTTCCTAGGTCGCGCATGCCCAGCAGCAAGTATATCCTTGCTAGATGTCCTCCCTTAGCATTCTGGTAGTCTGCGACTCTTTTCCTCATTTTTCCTTCCAGCTCCATCAGACCCTGCTCCTGATATTTCAGGCTTTCATTCGACCTAGTATCCATTTCCCTCCATTCATTGATCAAATCCATATCAATCTTGTGTTTCTCAAGATACTCGAACTCGGACTCATGAACTCTTTTGCGCAGTCTATTGTATTTCACATGTGCTTCAGCATCTTCATCTATGACCCTGTTTCCTCATCTGATCCCCAGCTCAACTATTCTTGCAATGTTATCTTTAACCATGATGGGTAGAAGTGAACATGCCCTGTGTGATATCGGTCTGGCTCGATGGTGTCCCTTTCCACAATAATCTTCAGGTGCCACATATGCTGAGCTTCACATTTATATGGGATGTCGTCATCTTGAAAATCCACCCTGTAATGACTTATTTTGGAGACTCGTGGTATGACTTGCTTTCTACCAGCTTGTCTCATGACCCTGATAGGAACATAGGGGTGTATGCCCATTAAACCAATCAACACCAAGTGCGGAACATCCCTAGATCTAATGATGAACTCACTAGTGGGGAACTATTCGAACATCCATTGAACCTGGTCCTCAGTCAAGTTGTCAAAAAATTGCACCCATTCTGTAGCATTCTCCGGTTAAGCAAACCTGTCTGGGATAAAGGTCATTCTCTTGGGGTGATGTAAAGTTATGTGATCATTCCACGGCCTTCGTGGAAACTCTTGGTGATATTGACCTCTCTGGATATGTTCTAGCAACCAAATTTGTAGTGGCAAATTACAACCCTCGAAGTGTTTGAAACCCTTCTGGCAGCGATCCAAGGCCCGATATGTGTCTGCTATAATCATAGGGACAATAGTATATGTTTTCCCCTCGATTCTCTCCATTAAGGCTTTGGTTACCATGGCCAGTCTGGTGTGAATTCTGTCCATTTTGTTTGGGAACACTATCATACCCAAGAAGAAGACGATGAACACGAAAACCCTGCGATGAATCCAACCCAAGGAAGTAATATAGAACTCGTCATGAAAGATACGATAAGATTTGTTGTGACCCTATCGTTCATAAAGGAAGTCGAAGGGTATGTAGGACTTCTTCAGACACACCAAGTCGTCATTCATTCTCAAACCCATCATTTTCAAAAACCCTTTAGGACTGCTATTTTTCGGCGTCAATAAACCGGGACTGTCCCAAGGTAGTCCAGCGAATCCCCCTATTTCCTCCAAAAAAAGGGTAATTTCTATAGTGGCAGCTTCGATCAACATGTTGTTTAGTTGGATATCTAATAAGGAAGATAAGTTTCCCAATACCATTTTCACATGCTTTTTGTCGCTTGATGGAAGGTCTTCCCACCAATCTAGCAACAATGGTGGTATGTTATGGACCATGCCAAACCTGGGAACTTCGTTTCTCATTTTTCTGAAAAATAAAAAAGGTTAGACCCATTCTCCCCTCCAGATTCGACTATTTATACATTAATGATTAGAATATTGGCATTTATTTCTCCAAATTAATGCACAGATCGTGGTTGCGTATGTTGGGATTATGGAAACCCCGGTGGACTTTGGACAAGGCTTTTCTTAAAGGGTTATTATGTGGACAAGATATTAATTCAGGCTAGGCTTGACCATGATGCATGTACAGTTATAATCAGAGTAAGGTTTCTATAGAGGTCTAGACTAGTACCCTCAAGCGGACAACTTGAGGGGAAAAGGCACGGAACCGTCGACTGCACCGCTGATCGACTAGTTTTACCGCAAATAAGCCTTTCCGAATTCAAAGGGTGATATATAGGAAGAGTGCAAACACTCATCAAGTGTTTCTATGGTTTTCATTACGCACGAGTGGAATATGATGTTGAGCATGATTTATGCAAGCAGAAGGTAACATTTTGTCAAGTATTTGCACGATTGAAAATGATAATTGCGTTATTTAATAATTGTAAAGGCATTAAGAAAGGAAAACAAGGAGACAAGTCAGTTTCCATAGTAAAGAGTAATAAAACAGGAAAGAGAAATCGTAAATGGATAAAGATAGGCAAATAAATTCACATAAAGTGGGAAAGGGAAAGGGTATGAAAGTATTTAACGGAATAATAAAGGCATGCTTAAAGAATAATTCACAAAATCAGATTTGTTATGGTAAAAGCCTAAAAATATCCCCAGCAGAGTCGCCATGCTATCGCCCCCCCCTTTTCCTCGCGAAATCGGGTTTCGACATTTTTTGGGACAACTCCTCTTTTTGGTATGGGTAAGGAATTGGAAGAGTCGCCACCTAACGGATTAAGGTGCGTTAGGGCACCTAGAGCAATTAACTCATATAACCAATTTACATCACCAGAGATCGGGCAAGGGCTCAAATTACCTTGAGGGGCAGGTGTTAGGTACCCCTCGAGGTCCACAACGGTGGGTCCCAGTCAAAGTTAAGTTAAGCGATTTAGTCTAAAAAGGGAAGAAAAACAATTTGGATAAATACCATATTCAATTTATTTTAAATAGGAGTATGGGGGGTCCTAAATTGTTTAGCATATAGGATCATCCCATGCAATACTTTGTAACTCCCTCAAGTCGGGGTGTTACTCATAGCATTAGCACACAGACTATCATCTCCTTACTACCAAATTAATATCTTTAAGTTATTACCTAAGCGTTCCTAGTAGATTCTAGACCGTTCCTTATGTGTGCACTACACGTCCCTTGCCTATGGCCCTGGAGGTATTAGGACCTCTATTTGGGATAGTTCTAGACCAACCTATGTTACTTAAAAATATGAAATCTAGGCGAAAAACAGAAACAAATAGGACTTTCACATAAAGAACAAGTATGGGCTCACACTGACCTCCACACATAGACAACAAAAGCACGCAATTGAATCAACAAACTTTATTAACTTTGGGATCCTATAGGCAGGATATCTATGTGAGAAAATAGAGTGCAGAGACAGTTTTATTAAGGCGAGCATTAAAACCTATTTGTTTGCCTACTGATTTTATTCAGCATGAATCTGGGCACTTCAGGCAGTAATATGTCACAATTATAGACCCAGGATCATTATTAAGTCCTATCGATATATTTCCTAAGTGATTGAAAATAGAAATTGAATTCAGAATCGATCGACAGAATCCTATAGGCATGATTCTACAAGCTTGTTGATTATAGACCTATAGACATGATTTCTAAGTTAAGCACTGATTTTAACTTATAAGGACAGGTTTTATTCCTTTTTCAATTCTATAGGCATGCTTTCTAATTGATGAATTGACTTAAACCTTATAGGCATGATTTCTAAATGCTGAATTTACTTAAACCTTATAGGCATGATTTCTAAATGCTGAATTGACTTAAACCGTAGGGGCATGATTTCTAAATGCTAAATTGACTTAAACCCTATAGGCATGATTTCTATTGTTGGATTGATTTAAACCCTATAGGCAGGATTTCTAAGTTTGAAACTGATTTTTCGTCCTACATGCATGATATCCATTAACTGTATATGGGCAGAAATTAAACAGATTGCCAGGAAGGATAATTAGCTCAAACAACAAGGTCATATAGGCATGATTGCTAATGCACATTTGTTGAAAACATGTATAGATACTATGAACAGGATTTCTAATGTATAGAATTAAACGAAAGTCCTATAAGCAGGATCTCTAGTATGCAAATGTAAAATACAGAATCAAAATGATCGTGAAAGTCCTATGGGCAGGATTTCTAAACAGAGTATGATACTCACATAGTTTAGTCAGCATAATTAAATCCTATAGGCAGGATTTCTACCCAGTTTTAACAAAAGATGTAAGTAACCCCCTCCCCCTAGCTTCACTAAATATCCCAAAATCTGTTATTACAGAGTTATTACCGCCCAAAATATCAAATGAATTACATAATGGTAATAGTTACACTATAGGGAGCCTTCATAGGCCCAAATAAACCTGGGAACTCGGCCTTTCACCATAACAACATCACAGTAATTCCTCCACAGTACATTGGAAACAGGTTTCCAGTGTGTCAAAGTTCCCAAGGGTCTCAAGGACCCCGGGCAATGCTCACACCAGAACCACACATTCAGAAAGCAATTCATAAGAGATTGGAAAACCAGCCCCCAGTGTGTCAGAGTTCAGAGGATTCTCATGTGGAACCTATGCAGTGCTACACTAGGGTGGTTGAGAACTTAAGGGACTAGGAGTGGGGTTTTAAAATCAGTATATAAAAGGGAGAAGGGGCAGGTTTTAAAACAGTTGGATTTCATAAGAAACAGGATTCACAACATAGAGTTGCAGGTAGAACTGCACCAAGAAGCCAAACAGATTTCATGCTCAAACACATAACTCAAATAAATTAAAGTCTAGTGAAGTTAAATATTTAGACTAGTACTTATCGCAGAAGCAGTTAGGCAAAACAATTGAGTTGGACAGATACATGAAATAAACAGACAGGGCAGGGGAGTTAAGCAACAAATTGACTGATTACATGTTCATAGTGTCTTGCAAAGTTCAGAACAGGGGTAGGATTAACAAACAGTGCATGAAACAAATTGAACCTTAGACTAACCTATGAGAGGATTCATATTATTCGAATAACTCAGTCCTAAGTTAACAGTTGCTAAATGAAGTCATAGAATCATATAGAGGACAGAGTCATAATGGGAATTGAAACAGGCTAGTCAAGCAAAGCATAGATAATGAAATTGCAAGGGTTAGGGCATACCAGTTGAGAAGAAAGCAAGTAAAAGTGCACTAGCAGTTAAGTTCCAGAGAAATTTGACCTTGGCTTTCAGCCGATGTGATCACCCAGGGGGGGAATTTTATGAATAAAGACTCTGTTCTAGGCTTATTAGCCATAAAAAGATCTAATTTTAATTATCTCGATTTGCGTGCATAATCCGGGCGTGAAACCGAAAAGCTTTTATGTGAAAATATTAGAAATACTAATTTTTAGAATTTAAAGTTTGGTTTTAGTTTACTTTAGTCAACATTTTGAGTAAATAGATCCGGATCTGTGTTCCGACGATCCCGGGAGGACCGCAGTAAAATATGGGACTTGGGCGTATGCCCGGAATGGATTTCCGAGGTCCCAAGCCTTAGAAATCAAGTTTTGAAAGAAATTGTTTTGTTGAATTATTAATGAAATAAAGAAAAGAATTAACATTTGAAACCATCAGTAACGGGCCCGTATTTGATTTCGGAGCCCGGTACAGATTTTTTATAGTATTTGAATACTATCTGTGAAATTTTGTGAGAATCGGAGTTTATTTGACGTGATTCTGACGTTCGGTTGAGAAATAGTAAACTTAAGTGTTCTTAAGAAAAATGATGAGTTTTGAGGTTTAATTCATAGTTTTACATGTTATTTTATGATTTGATTGCACGAGCAAGACCGTATGATGTTTTTAGACTTGCGTGCATGTTTGGTTTGGAGCCTCGAGGGCTCGGGTGAGTTTCGGATAGGCCATGGGGTTTTTTACACTTAGAAAGTTTGCTGATTTTTCTGCTACTGGTGCACATGCGATTTACACAGTGCGATAGCATAAAGTAAATTGTTGGGGGTCACCTTTTTGTGTTATGCGAACGCATAACCTCTCACGCGAACGCGAAGCACTGGCGGGGTAAAGCTTCATGAACGCGTCTTGGGCCATGCTAACGTGATTAATTAATTGGGCCTGGGGGAGGAAGTCTGTTAACACTATGCGATCGCCAACACTGGGCTGCGATCGCAATTGCCCAGTTCCTAAAGCTACGCGAACGCGGGCAGGCTCACGCGATCGCGTAGAAGGCCTGCCCAGCTATATAAAATAATTTTTAAAACTCGGGCAGAGCCTATTTTCACATATTTTTCGAACTACCAAGCCCTAAGGACGATTTTCTTCACCAAATTAATCCCCAAAGTGTAGGTAATCAATTCTAAACTCAACTCTTTCAATTACCCAATGTTTTTCATCACTTTTAAATCAAAAATCAAGAATTTTCATGGTAAAAATTGAGGGTTTGGGTAGAATTAGGGAATTTTGTAGAAATGGGATTTTGATCTCGAATTGAGGTCGGATTTCGAAACTAATTGCATATTCGGGCCCGGGGGTGAATGGGGTAAACGGAATTTGGTTCGAACCCCGAGTTTGGACCAAGAAGGTCGGGGGTCGGGTTTTAACTTTTTTTGAGAAAACTTAGGAAAACCATAATTTTTTAGTAAAGTTGGTTCCTTTAGCATTAATTAATGATATTAAACTAATTATGATTATATTCGAGTGTGTTGGAGGTGAATTCCAAAGAAAAAGCGGTAATTGAGCAGTGAGTGGTCTGCGGAATTGAGGTAAGTGGTGTGTCTAACCTTAGCTTGAGGGAATAGGTATTGTATGACTACTTGTTACCTGTTTGTTTTTTAAATCCAATGTATAGGTGAGGTGACGAGTACCTATACGTTGTGTTCAGATCATACCATGCGAGTAAATGTTATTTCTTGTTATTCTGGTTGTCTTAAAGCCCATCATCTGTGATTATTATTGTTAGTGAAATGTTGAGAACATTGAGTTGAGATTGAAATATTAAATGGTGATAGAAATTATGATGAAATACTATTTCTCATGAAATCCCCTTTTATGTTGTTGATGATTTGATGAGATTGTGAGGAAGAGTGTAAAGCACGAAGATTGATATCGTGCATGACTTAATTATATTGTGAGGAAGAGTGAAATCACGAAGGGTGATGTGTGCATGATTTATTTATAAGGAGGGAAGAGAGTAAAGCACGAAGGGTTATGCCATGCAATTCTTAATTATAATCTGGTGAGGATGAGAGTAAAAACACGAAGGGTGATGCCGTGTATTCTATTTTTCATATGGTGAGGATGAGAGTAAAAGCACGAAGGAGATGCCGTGCAAGTTTACTTTCTATCTTTAACTGCAAAAATTATTGTTGATCATTATCTGTGTTTTCCTTATTGTTTTCCTCATTCCTTATGTTGAAAATTCCCTATCGCATGCTCCTTTCCCATTAATTACCGTTTACATTCTTTAATTGTTATTATTTCCTGTTAGCATGATTCAATGTCCAAGTTTTATGTGGTGTCTTGTCCTAGCCTCGTCACTACTTCGCTGAGGTTAGGCTCGGCACTTACTCAGTACATGGGGTCGGTTGTACTGATACTACACTCTGCACTCTTTTGTGCAGATCCAGGTACCGGCCAACGTTAGGAGATCTTAGTAGCCGATATCATCATTCAGAGACACGAGGTAGATCTGTTGGCATCCGCAGATTCTTGGAGTCTTATCTTAGTTTATACAGACTGTTTTATTCTACTGAAAACAGATATATTATTTTCTTTCAGTCCATTATTTGTAGTATTCTTAGAAGTTCGTGAATTGTAACACCAGACCCTAGGTAGTCTTAGAGTTATATATATTTAGTTCGTGGCTCGATTTATTTATTTGTTTAACTTTTTATTTATGAGGTTATTAGTTGGAAATCATTAGACTTAATTTACTTTAAATTTGTTTTATTGTGTTTAAATAAGTAACTAAAGGGGAAATAGCTAATTGAATTCTAACATTGGTTTGCCTAGCAAGTGTGGTGTTAGGCGCCATCACGATCCCTAAGGTTGGGAATTTGGGTCGTGACAAGTTGGTATCAGAGCACTAGGCTACATAGGTCTCATAATTCACGAACAAGCTTGATAAAGTCTGAAAGATCGGTACGAAGACGTCTGTACTTATCTCTCAGAGGCTATCGAGTTAGGAAACAACTCAATTTTTTTTTCTACTCTGTCGTGCGATTCTTGGTATCTCAAATACTAATTGAACTCTTCTACTCTCTTGCAGATAGCGATAACACGTGCTTCCTTTTCCACTGACCAACACTCTGGTCCTCCAGCAGCAGCAGCTCCTACTAGGGGCAGAGGTTAAGGCTGCGCCAGGGGCCGAGGCAGGGGCAGGACTCAGCCCATTGCTCAAACAGCAGCCCCAGCTGTGGAACCCCAGATTGAGATTAATGATTAATGAGGGGGTTACAGCTCAGACCATTCCAGCGGGGCCAGCTCAGGTCCTAGAGGGGTTTATTGCCACCCCCGTACTTCAGGACGCTTTGGTTCGTTTAGTGGGAATTATGGAGAGTGTAGCCTAGACTGGCGCATTCCCTATTGCAGCAGCCACATCGCAGGCTGGAGGAGGGGTCCACACTCTTGTTCAGACTACTCCTCAGATTCAGACCCCAGCAGCCAATCCAGTTGGGGTAATTCAGCCAGTTGCTCCAGCACTACCCATTGATGGGACAGTTATGTCCACCGATGCTTTGTGGAGATTGGATAGGTTCATTAAGTTATTCCATGTTCATTTCAGTGGTGAGACTTCAGAGGATCCTCAGGAATATCTGGATAGTTGTCATGAGGTATTGCGTAATATGGGTATTTTGGAGACCAATGGGGTCTATTTTGCTGCTTTTAGGATGGCTGGTTCCGCCAAGAAATGGTGGAGGGATTATTTGTTGACTCGACCAGTTGGGCCGCTTGCCTTGACTTGAGATCAGTTTTCTCATCTCTTTATGGATAAGTTTTTGCCTGCTACTACTCGAGAGGATAAGCGTCGTCAGTTTGAGCGACTTCAGCAGGGCAGTATGACCGTGACCCAGTATGAGAATCGGTTTTTGGATTTGGCTAGACATGCTATTCTTTTGTTGCCTACAGAGAGAGAGGGGGTCAGGCGATTTATTGAGGGCCTTGCTAAGAGAATCAGGTTGCAGATGGCCAAGGAGACAAGGACCGAGATTTCTTTTCAGGATGCAGCTAATGTGGCTAGGAGAGTTGAGTCGGTTATTAGGATGGGAGGTCCGGTATCAGATAAGCGGCCTCGCCATTCTGGTGGTTTCATTGGTGCCTCATCTGGAGGCAGGGTTAGTTTCAGAAAAGGCCATTCTTCCAGGCCATTCCATTTAGAACTTCAGGATTCACATGGTACCTTAGGTAGTCGCGGTTCTTATATGCCTCTTCTACTTAGCCAGTCTACAGTGCACCTCCTCTCCAGAGTGTTTAGGGTGGTTATACTGGTCGACAGGGTTAGTTTGCCAGCCAACAGTCTCAGCAGGCGAGGTCTTGTTACACTTGTGGTGACCTGAGGCACATTGCCAGATATTGTCCTCGCGCCTCGGATAATTCTCAATATCAGAATTCTCGTGCTATAGTTCCAGCACCGCCGGCCCAGCCAGCAAGGGGTAGGGGTCAGGTAGCCAGAGGTAGAGGACAGATTGTTAGAGGTAGAGGTAAGGCCGCTAGGGGTGGAGGCCAGCCCGCTAGAGGCGGAGGTCCGCCCATTAGAGGTCCTCCTAGAGACGTGGTTCAGGGTGGTGGAGCCCAACCGCGAATATATGCATTTCCAGTTAGACCCGAGGCGGAGTCCTCTTATACTGTCATTACAGGTATCATTTCAGTTTGCAATAGAAATGCCTCAATTTTGTTTGATTCGGGGTCTACTTATTCTTATGTGTCGTCCTATTTTGCCTCGTATTTGGTTGTGCCTCGCGATTCTTTGAGTGTCCATGTTTACGTGTCTACGCCGTGGGCGAGGCTATAGTTGTAGATCGTGTATATCGTTCGTGCGTAGTCATTATTGAGGGTCTTGAAACTAGTGTAGACCTGTTGCTTCTTGACATGGTCGATTTTGATGTCATATTGGGCATGGATTGGTTGTCACCTTATTATTCCATCTTGGACTATCACGCCACGACAGTAACTTTAGCCTTTCCGGGGTTTCCTCGATTAGAATGGAAAGGGACTTGTTGTCATTCTCCCGCTAGAGTAATTTCTTATGCCAAGGCTCGTCGCATGGTTGAGAAGGGATGTTTGGCTTATTTGGCTCATATTTGTGATTCTGATGTCGAGATTTCTTCAATAGAGTCATTGCCCATTGTTCGGGAATTTCCCGAAGTGTTTCCTGTAGACCTCTCGGGAATGCCACCCGATAGGGATATCAATTTTTGTATTGATGTTGCTCCGGGCACTCATCCCATTTCTATTCCTCCATACCGGATGGCCCCACCAGAATTGAAAGAACAGTTGCAAGACCTGCTAGATAAGGCTTTTGTCAGGCCTAATGTCTCGCCCTAGGGTGCACCGATCTTGTTCGTAAAGAAGAAGAATGGATCGATGTGGATGTGTATAGATTACTGGCAATTGAATAAAGTTAGTATCAAAAATAAGTATCCATTGCTAAGAATTGATGATTTATTTGATCAGCTTCAGGGTACCAGGGTGTTTTCATAAATTTATCTTAGATCGGGCTACCATCAGTTGAAGATTAGGGCTTCCGATGTTCCTAAATCAGCCTTTCGGACAAGGTATGGGCACTATATTTTGGTGATGTCTTTTGGCTTGACTAATGCCCCAGCAGACTTTATGGATTTGATGAGTCGAGTTTTCAAGCCTTATCTGGATTCCTTCATAATTGTGTTCATTGATGATATTCTTATATACTCCCGCAGTCGAGAGGAGCATTAACAACACCTCCGTATAGCACTCCAGTCTTTGAGGGAAAATCAGTTGTATGCAAAATTTTCAAAGTGTGAGTTCTGGTTAGATTCAGTAGCTTTCTTAGGTCACGTCATATCAGCAGAGGGTATTCAAGTAGATTCTAAAAAGATAAAGGCAGTCAAGAACTGGCCTAGACCCACTTCAACCATGGAAATCAGGAGCTTCTTGGGTTTGGCAGGATACTACCGTCGTTTTGTGGAGGGGTTCTCGTCTATAGCAGTCCCAATGACAAGATTGACTCAGAAGAGTGCCCCATTTAAATGTCCGGATGAGTGTGAGGAGATCTTCTAGAAGCTCAAGACAGCCTTGACTTCAACACTGATATTGGTGTTACCATCAGGTTCAGGACCTTTCACAGTATATTATGATGCTTCCTGTGTTGGGCTTGGAGAAATATTGATGCAGGATGGCAGGGTGATAGCATATGCATCACGGCAGTTAAATATCCACGAGAAGAATTATCCTGTCCATGACTTAGAGTTGGCAGCCACTGTTCATGCGTTGAAAATATGGAGGCACTATCTTTATGGCGTGCCATGTGAGGTTTACACGGATCATTGTATCCTCCAGTACTTGTTCAAGAAAAAGGATCTTAATTTGAGACAGATGAGATGATTAGAGTTATTGAAAGATTATGACGTCACTATATTGTATCATCCAGGAAAGGTCAATGTGGTGGCCGATGCATTGAGTAGAAAAGCAGTAAGTATGGGCAGCGTGTCATGTATTCCAGTTAGTGAGAGACCGTTAGCTTCAGACATTCAGACGTTGGCTAATCAGCCCGTGAGGTTGGATATTTCTCCCAGCCATGTCCTAGCTCGTACAGTTTCTCGGTCTTCCCTATTCGAGCATATCAGAGATCGGCAGGATGATGACCCTCACTTGATGGTCCTTAGGGACACAGTTTTGCACGGTGGTGCCAAGAAAGTTACAGTTAGAGATGACAGTGTTTTGAGGATGCAGGGTCATATATGTGTGCCTAATGTTGACGGCCTTCGTGAGTTGTTCCTTGAGGAGGCTCACAGTTCTAAGTATTCTATTCACCCAGGTGCTGCCAAGATGTACCAGGAGAACTATTGGTGGAGAAGGATGAAAAAGGATATTGTTGCTTATGTAGCTCGTTATTTGAATTGCCAACAGGTGAAATATGAGCATCAGAGACCCGGTGGTTTACTTCAACAGATAGAGATTCTTGAGTGGAAGTGGGAGCGTATCACTATGGACTTTGTTATTAGACTCCCACGGACTCAGAGGAAGTTCGACGTCGTTTGGGTTATTGTAGATAGGCTAACTAAATCAGCACATTTAATTCCAATGGCAAGTACTTACACTTCGGAGCGGTTGGCTGAGATATATATTCAAGATATTGTTCGCCTTCACGGTGTGCCCGTATCTATCATTTCTGATCGAGGTACGCATTTTACCTCGCACTTTTGGAGGGAAGTTCAGCGAGAGTTGGGTACCCGAGTTGAGTTGAGTACAACATTTCATCCTCAGACGGAAGAGCAGTCCGAGCGTACTATTCAGATTTTGGAGGATATGCTTCTCGCTTGTGTTATGGACTTTGGAGGTTCTTGGGATCAATTCTTTCCATTAGCGGAGTTTGCTTATAATAATAGTTATCGGTCGAGCATTCAGATGGATCCTTATGAGTCATTATATGGTAGGCAATGTAGATCTCCAGTTGGATGGTTTAGGCCGGGAGAGGCTCGGTTACTGGGTATGGACTTAGTTCAAGAGGCCTTGGATAAGGTCAAGATTATACAGGATCGGCTTCGTGCAACTCAGTCCAGGAAAAAGAGTTATGTCGACCGTAAGGTTCGTGATGTCGCATTTATGGTTGGAGAGAGAGTATTGCTTCGGATATCGCCCATGAAGGGTGTCATGAGATTTGGGAAGAAGGGCAAGTTGAGCCCTAGGTATATCGGGCCATTTGAGATTCTTGATAGAGTGGGGGAGGTAGATTATAGACTTGTGTTGCGTCCAGGGTTATCCTTCGTTCATCTGGTATTTCATGTATCTATGCTCCGGAAATAACTGTCCCACGTGTTAGATTTCAGCTCTGTCCAATTGGACAAAGACTTGACTTATGAGAAGGAGCCGGTAGCCATTTTAGACCGGCAGGTTTGTCAGTTGAGGTCTAAGAGCTATCCTTCAGTTCGAGTGCAGTGGAAAGGTAAGCCCGTTGAGACAGCTACTTGGGAGTCCGAGTCGGACATGCAGAGTAAATATCCGCACTTGTTTGCCAAATCAGGTAATCTTCTATGTCCGTTCGAGTACGAACGTTTGTTTTAGAGGTAGAGATTGTGATGACCCAAGGGGTCATTTTATGAATTAAGACTCCGTTCTAGGCTTATTAGCCATAAAAAGATCTAATTTTAATTACCTCGATTTGCGTGCACAGTCCGGGCATGAAACCGGAAAGCTTTTATGTGAAAATATGAGAAATACTAATTTTTAGAATTTAAAGTTTGGTTATAGTTGACTTGAGTCAACCTTTTGAGTAAATGGACTCGGATCTGTGTTCCGACGATCCAGGGAGGTCCGCAATAAAATATGGGACTTGGGCGTATGCCCGGAATGGAAGAGGTCCCAAGCCTTAGAAATCAATTTGTGAAAGAAATTATTTTGCTGAATTATTAATGAAATAAAGAAAAGAATTAACGTTTGAACCCATCGGTATCAGACCCGTATTTTGGTTCCGGAGCCCGGTACAAATTTGTTATAGTATTTGAATACTATCAGTGAAATTTGGTGAGAATCGGAGTTTATTTGACGTGATTCGGACGTCCGATTGACAAATAGTGAACTTAAGTGTTCTTGAGAAAAATGATGAGTTTTAAGGCTTAATTCATAGTTTTACATGTTATTTTTATGATTTGATTGCACGAGCAAGTCCATATGATGTTTTTGGACTTGCGTGCATGTTTCGTTTGGATCCCCCAGGGCTCGGGTGAGTTTCGGATAGGACACGGGGTGTGTTACACTTAGAAAGTTTGATGGTTTTTCTGCTACTGGTGCACAGACGATTTACTCAGTGCGATCGCATAACTACATCCGCGATCACATAAAGTAAATTTTTGGGGGTCACCTTTTTGTGTTATGCGAATGCGTAACCTCTCACGCGAACGCGAAGCACTGGCGGGGTAATGCTTCACGAACGCATCTTGGGCCACGCGAACGCGATGAATTAACAGGGCCTTGGGGAGGAAGTGTGTTAACACTATGCGATCGCCAACACTGGTCCGCGATTGCGATAGCCCAGTTCCTAAAGCTACGAGAACGCAGGCAGAGTCACGCAATCGCGTAGAAGGCCTGCCCAGCTATATAAAATAATTTTTAAAACTCGGGCAGAACCTATTTTCACATATTTTTCGAACTACCAAGCCCTAAGGAGGATTTTCTTCACCAAAGTTCATTCCCAAAGTGTAGGTAATCAATTCTAAACTCAACTCTTTCAATTACCCAATGTATTTCATCACTTTTAAATCAAAAATCAAGAATTTTCATGATAAAAATTGAGGGTTTGGGTAGAATTAGGGAATTTTGTAAAAATGGGATTTTGACCTCGAATTGAGGTCGTATTTCGAAACTAATTGCATATTCGGGCCCGGGGGTGAATGGGTAAACGAAATTTGGTTCGAACCCCGAGGTTGGACCAAGCGGACCCGGTGTCGGATTTTAACTTTTTTTGAGAAAACTTAGGAAAACCATAATTTTTTAGTAAAGTTGGTTCCTTTA
>ML366494.1:6765-29648 GCA_005239505.1 Nicotiana paniculata | reverse complement strand
GTGCCTGTATTATCACCTGCCATGTTCCAGGCCGGACGCCTTGGTACGTAGCCGGTACCGAATTAGATGATATTTGTCCGGGACATCAAATAAGAACCAAGGAACCGTAACCATTGCTTCGAAATGATCAAGTTACATTTTTTGGAATTTTATGGCAATTAAACTGGAATTCCGCCAGCCGTGCCTGTATTATCGCCTACCATAGTCCATGCCAGACGCCTTGGTACAGAACCGATACCGAATAGCATGATATTTCTCCGGGACATAAAATACGACCCAAGGAACCATAAGCAACGTTTCGAAATGATCAAGTTACATTTTTTGGCATTTTATGGCAATTAAACTGCAATTCCGCCAGTCGTGCTTGTATTATCGCCTACCACGGTCTAGACTGGACCCCTTGGTACAGAGCCGGTACCGGATAACATGATATTTATCAGGGACATCAAATATGACCAAAGGAACCATAACCAACACTTCGAAATGACCAAGTTACATTTTTTTGCATTTTATGGCAATTAAACTTGAATTCTGCCAGTCGGGCCTGTATTATCGCCTGCCATGGTCCAGACTGGACGCCTTGGTAAGGAGCCGGTACGGGATCACATGATATTTCACCGGGACATCAAATATCACCTAAGGAACCATAACCAACGCTTCGAAATGATCGAATTAAATTTTTTGGCTTTTTATGGCAATTAAACTGGAATTCCGTCAGTCGTGCCTGTATTATCGCCTGCCATGGTCCAGGCCGGACGCCTTGGTACGGACCGGTACTGGATTTCATGATATTTGTCCGGGACATCAAATACGACCCAAGGAATCATAACCAACGCTTCGAAATGATCAAGTTAACATTTTATGGCAATTAAATTGGAATTCCGTCAGTCGTGCATATATTATCGCCTGCCATGGTCCAGGCCGGACGCCTTGGTACGGTGTCGGTACCGGATCGCATGATATTTGTCCGGGATATAAAATATGACCCAAGGAACCATAAACAACGCTTTGAAATGATCAAGTTACATTTGTTGGCATTTTATGGCAATTAAATTGGAATTCCGTCAGTCGTGCATATATTATCGCCTGCCATGGTCCAGGCCGGACGCCTTGGTACGGAGCCGGTACCGGGTTGCATGATATTTATCCGGGACATTAAATATGACTCAAGGAACCATAACCAATGTCTAAACGATCAAGTTAAATTTTTTGGCCTTTTATGGCTATTAAACTGGAATTCCGTCAGTCGTGCATGTATTATCGCCTGCCATGGTCCAGGCCGGACGCCTTGGTACATAGCTGGTACCGAATCACATGATATTTGTGCGGGACATCAAATATGACCCAAGGAACCATAACCAACGCTTCAAAATGATCAAGTTACTTTTTTGACATTTTATGGCAATTAAACTTGAATTCCGCCAGTCATGCATGTATTATCGCCTGCCATGGTCTAGGTCGGACTCCTCGGTGCGGAGCCGGTACCAAATCTGATGATATTTGTCTGAGACATAAATTACGAAACAAGGAACCATAACCAATGCTTCGAAATGATCAATTTACATTTTTTGTCATTTTATGGCAATTAAACTGGAATTTCGTTAGTCGTGCATGTATTATCGCCTGCCATGGTCCAGGCCGGACGTCGTGGTACATAGCCGGTACCGAATCACATGATATTTGTCCGGGACATCAAATATGACCCCAAGTAACCATAACCAATGCTTCAAAATGATCAAGTTACTTTTTGGCATTGTATGACAATTAAACTTGAATTCCTCTAGTCATGCATGTATTATCGCCTGCCATGGTCCAGGTCGGACTCCTCGGTACGGAGCCGGTACCAAATCTCATGATATTTGTTCGAGACATCAAATATGACACAAGGAACCATAACAAACGCTTCAAAATGATCAATTTACATTTTTTGGCATTTTATTGTAATTAAATTGGAATTCCGTCGCTCGTGCATATATTATCGCCTGCCATGGTCCAGGCCGGACGCCTTGGTACGATGCTGGTACCGAATCACATGATATTTGTCCGGGATATCAAATATGACCCAAGGAACCATAACCAACTCTTGAAATGATAAAGTTACATTTTTTGGCACTTTATGGCAATTAAACTGGAATTCTGCCAGTCGTGCCTGTCTTATCACCTGCAATGGTCCAGGCCGGACGCCTTGGTACGGAGCCGGTACCGGGTCGCATGATATTTTTCCGGGACATTAAATATCACCCAAGGAACCATAACTACCGCTTCTAAATGATCAAGTTAAATTTTTTGGCATTTTATGGCTATTATACTGGAATTCCGCCAGTCGTGCTTGTATTATCGCCATCCATGGTCCAGGCCGGACGCCTTGGTATGGAGCCGATACCGGATCACATGATATTTATCCCGGAGATCAAATACAACCCAAGGAACCATAACCAACTCTTCGAAATGGTCAAGTTATATTTTTTGACATTTTATGGCAATTAATTTGGAATTCCGTCAGTCGTGCCTGTATTATCGCCTGCCATGGTCCAGGTCGGACGCCGTGGTACGTAGCCGGTACCTGGTGGCATGATATTTGTGAGGGACATGAAATACTACCCAAGGAACCATAACCAACGCTTCGAAATGATCAAGTTAATATTTTTTGCATTTTATGGTAATTAAACTGGAATTCCGCTAGTCATGCATGTATTATCGCCTGCCATGGTCCAGACCGGACGCCTTGGTACGGAGCCGGTACCGGATAGTATGAAATTACTCCAAGACATCTAATACGACCCAAGGAACCATAACGAATGCTTCGAAATGATCAAATTACATTTTTTGGCATTTTATGGCAATTAAACTGGAATTCCGCTAGTCGTGCCTGTATTATCGCCTGCCATGGTCCATGCCGGACGCCTTGGTATGGATCCGGTACCGGATCACATGATATTTCTCCGGGACATCAAATACGACCCATGGAACCACAAACAACGCTTGGAAATAATCAAGTTACATTTTTTGGCATTTTATGGCTATTAAATTGGAATTCTGCCAGTCGTGCCTGTATTATCGCCTGCCATGGTCCAGGTCAGATGCCTTGGTACGGGGCCGGTAACGGACCGCATGATATTTATCCGGGACATCAAATACAACCCCAGAAACCATAACCAACTCTTCGAAAGGATCAACTTACATTTTTTGGAATTTTATGGCAATTATACTGGAATTCTGCCAAGTCATGCCTGTATTATCGCCTGCCATGTTCCAGGTCGGACGCCTTGGTACGGAGCCGGTACCGAATCACATGATATTGGTCCGGGACATAAAATACGACCCAAGGACCATAACCATTTCTTCGAAATGATCAAGTTACATTTTTTGGAATTTTATGGAAATTAAACTGCAATTCCGCCAGTCGTGCCTGTATTGTCGCCTGCCATGGTCCAGGCGAGATGCCTTGGTACGGAGCTGGTACCGGACCGCATGATATTTTTATGGGAAATCAAATACAAAAACCATAACCAACTCTTCGAAAGGATCAAGTTACATGTTTTTGAATTTTATGGCAATTTTACTGGAATTCCGCCAAGTCGTGCCTGTATTATCGCCTGCCATGTTCCAGGCCGGACGCCTTGGTACGTAGCCGGTACCGAATCACATGATATTGGTCCAGGACATAAAATACGACCCAAGTAACCATAATTGTTGCTTCGAAATGATCAATTTACATTTTTTGGAATTTTATGCCAATTAAACTGGAATTCCGCTAGCCGTGCCTGTATTATCGCCTGCCATAGTCCATGCCAGATGCCTTGGTACAGAGCCAGTACCGGATCACATGATATTTCTCCGGGACATCAAATACGAACCAAGGAACCATAAGCAACGCTTCGAAATGATCAAGTTACATTTTTTGGCATTTTATGGAAATTAAACTGCAATTCCGCCAGTCATGCCTGTATTATCGCCTACCATGGTCCAGAATGGACGCCTTGGTACGGAGTTGGTACCGTATAGCATGATATTTATCAAGGACAACAAATACGACCCAAGTAACCATAACCAAAACTTCGAAATGATCAAGTTACATTTTTTGGCATTTTATAGCAATTAAATTGGAATTCTTCTAGTCGCGCCTGTATTATCGCCTGCCATGGTCCGGACCGGACGCCTTGGTAAGGAGCTGGTACCGGGTCACATGATATTTCTCCGAGACATCAAATACAACCCAAGGAACCATAACCAATGCTTCGAAATGATCAAATTACATTTTTTTGACATTTTATGGCAATTAAATTGGAATTTCGCCAGTCGTGCCTGTATTATCGCCTGCCATGGTCCAGGCCGGACGCCTTGGTACGGAGCCGGTACCGGATCTCATGATATTTTTTTGGGACATCAAATACGACCCAAGGAACCATAACCAACACTTTGAAATGATCAAATTACATTTTTTGGAATTTTGTGGCAATTAAATTGGAATTCCGTCAGTCGTGCCTGTATTATCGCCATCCATGGTCCAGGCCGGACGCCTTGGTATGGAGCCGATACCGGATTGCATGATATTTTTCCGGGACATCAAATACAACCCAAGTAACCATAACCAACTCTTCGAAATGGTCAAGTTACATTTTTTGACATTTTATGGCAATTAATTTGGAATTCCGTTAGTCGTGTCTTTATTATCAACTGCCATGGTCCAAGCCGGGCGCCGTGGTAAGTAGCCGGTACCGAATCTCATGATATTTATCCGAGACATAAAATATGACCCAAGGAACCATAACCAACTCTTCAAAATGATCAAGTTACTTTTTTTTGGCATTTTATGGCAATTAAACTTGAATTCCGCCAGTCATGCATGTATGTCGCCTGCCATGGTCCAGGTCGGACTCCTCGGTACGGAGCCGGTACCAAATCTCATGATATTTGTCCGAGACATCAAATACGATACAAGGACCCATAACCAATGCTTCGAAATGATCAATTTACATTTTTTGTCATTTTATGGCAATTAAACTGGAATTCCACAAGTCGTGCCTGTATTATCGCCTCCCATGGTCTAAACCAGACGCCTTGGTACGGAGGCGTTACCGGATCGCATGATATTTTTCTGGGACATCAGATACGACCCAAGGAACCATAACCAACGCTTTTAAATGATCAAGTCGCATTGTTTGGCATTTTATGGCAATTAAACTGGAATTCTGCCAGTCGTGCATGTATTATCGCCTGCCATGGTCCACTCCGGACGCCTTGGTACGAAGCTGGTATCGGATCACATGATATTTTTCCGGGAAATCAAATACGACCTAAAGAATCATAACCAACGCTTCTAAATGATCAAGTTACGTTTTTTTGCAATTTATAGCAATTAAACTTGAATTTCGCCAATCGTGCTTGTATTATCGCATGCCATGGTCTAGGCCGGACGCCTTGGTACGGAGCCGGTACCGTATCGCATGATATTTCTCCGGGAAATCAAATATGATCCAAGGAACCATAACCAACTCTTCGGAAGGATCTAGTTACATTTTTTGGCATTTTATAGCAATTAAACTGGAATTCCGCTAGTCGTGCCTATAATATCGCCTGCCATGGTCCAGGTCGGACGCCTTGGTATGGAGCCGGTACCGGATCGCAAGATATATCTCCGGGACATCAAATACGACCCACGAAACCATAACCACCGCTTCGAAATGATCAAGTTACATATTTTGGCATTTTATGGCAATTAAGTTGGAATTCCACAAGTCGTGCCTGTATTATCGCCTGCCATGGTCCAGTCCGGACGCCTTGGTACGGAGCCGATACCGGATCGCATGATATTTGTTCAAGACATCAAGTATGACCCAATGACCAGTAACCAATGCTACAAAATGACCAAGTTACATTTTTGGGCCTTTTATGGCAATTAATTTGGAATTTATCCAGTCGTGCCTGTATTATCGCCATCCATGGTCCAGGCCGGACGCCTTGGTACGGTTCCGGTACCGGATCGCATGATATTTGTCCGGGATATCAAATATGACCCAAGGAACCATAACCAACGCTTCGAAATGATCAAGTTACCTTTTTTGGCATTTTATGGAAATTAAATTGGAATTCCGACAGTCATGCCAGTATTATCGCCTTAAGTTACATTTTTTGGCATTTTATAGCAATTAAACTGGAATTCCCCCAGTCCTGCCTGTATTATCACCATCCATGGTTCAGGCCGGACACCCTGGTATGGAGCCGGTACCGGATCGCATGATATTTGTCCGGGACATCAAATACGACCCAAGGAACCATAACCAACGCTTCAAAATGATAAAGTTACATTTTCTGGCAATTAAACTGGAATCAGCCAGTCGTGCCTGCATTATCACCATCCATGGTTCAGGCCGGACACCCTGGTATGGAGCCGGTACCGGATCGCATGATATTTTTCCGGGACATCAAATACGACCCAAGTAACCACAACGAACTCTTCGAAATGATCAACATTTGTTTGGCATTTTATGGCAATTAAATTGGAATTCCGCTAGTCGTGCCTGTAATATCGCCTGCCATGGTCCAGGCCGGACGCCTTGGTACGGAGCCGGTACCAGATCGCATGATATTTGTCCGAAACATCAAATATGACCCAAATAACCATAATCAACTCTTCGAAATGATCAAGTTACAGTTTTTGGCATTTTATGGCAATTAAACTGGAATTCCGGTAGTCCTGCCTGTAATATCGCCTGCCATGGTCCATGCCGGACACCTTGGTACGAAGCTGGTAGTGGATCGCATGATATTTATCCGGGACATCAAATATCACCCAAGGAACCATAACCAATGCTTCGAAATGATCAAGTTACATTTTTTGGCATTTTATGGCAATTAAATTTGAATTCTGCCAGTCGTGCCTGTATTATCGCCTGCCAAGGTCCAGCCGGACGCCTTGGTACGGAGCCGATACCGGATCATATGATATTTATCTGGTACATCAAATACAACACAAGGAACCATAACCAACTCTTCGAAATTATCAAGTTACATTTTTTGGCATTTTATGGCAATTAAACTGGAATTCCGCCAGTCGTGCCTGTATTTATCACCTCCCATGGTCCAGACCGGACGCCTTGGTACGAAGTCGGTACCGGATCGCATGATATTTGACCAGGACATTAAATATGACCCAAGGAACCATAACCAACTCTTCGAAATTATTAAGTTACATTTTTTGGCATTTTATGGCAATTAAACTGGAATTCTGCCAGTCGTGCCTGTGTTTATCACCTCCAATGGTCCAGACCGGACGCCTTGGTACGAAGCCGGTACTGGATCGCATGATATTTGACCTGGACATTAAATATGACCCAAGGAACCATAACCAACGCTTTGAAATGATCGAGTTACATTTTTTGGCATTTTATGGCAATTAAACTGGAATTCCGCCAGTCGTGCCTGTATTATCGCCTGCCATGGTCCAGGCCGGACGCCTTGGTACGGAGCCGGTATCGGATAGCATGATATTTGTCCGGTACATATAATACGACCCAAGTAACCATAACCAATGCTTCGAAATGAACAAGTTACATTTTTTGGCATTTTATGGCAATTAAACTGGAATTCCGCAAGTCGTGCCTGTATTATCGGCTGCTATGGTCCAGACCGGACGCCTTAATACGGAGCCGGTACAAGATAGCATGATATTTATCCAGGTCATCAAATACGACCCAAGGAACCATAACCAACGCTTCGAAATAATCAAATTACATTTTTTTGTTATTTTGTGGCAATTAAACTGGAATTTCGCTAGTCGTGCCTCTATTATCGCCCGCCATGGTCCAGTCCAGACGCCTTGGTACGGAGCCGGTACCGGATTGCATGATATTTCTCCGGGACATCAAATACGACCCAAGGAACCGTAACCAACGCTTGGAAATGATCAAGTTACATTTTTTCGCATTTTATGGCTATTAAATTGGAATTTTGCCAGTCGTGCCTCTATTATCGCCTTCGATGGTCCAGACCGGATGCCTTGGTATGGAGCCGATACCGAATCGCATGATATTTTTCAGGGACATCAAATACAACACAAGTAAGCATAACCAACGCTTCGAAATGATCAAGTTACATTTTTTTGCATTTTATTGTAATTAAACTAAAATTCCGCCAGTCATGCCTATATTATCGCCTGCCATGGTCCAGGCCGGACACCTTGGTACGGAGCCGGTACCGGACCGCATGATATTTGTCTGAGACATCAAATACAACCCAATAAACCATAACCAACTCTTCGAAACGATCAAGTTACATTTTTTGTAATTTTAGGACAATTAAATTGGAATTCCGCCAAGTCGTGCCTGTATTGTCGCCTGCCATGGTCCAGGCCGGACGCCTTGGTACGTAGCCAGTACTGAGTCGCATGATATTATTCTGGGACATCAAATACGACCCGAGGAACCATAACCAATGCTTCAAACTGATCAAGTTACATTTTTTGGAATTTTATGGCAATTAAACTGGAATTTCGCCAGTCGTGCCTATATTATCGCCTGCCATAGTCCATGCCGGACGCTTTGGTACGGAGCCGGTACTAGATAGCATGATATTTCTCCGAGACATAAAATACGACAAAAGGAACCATAACCAATGCTTCGAAATGATCAAGTTACATTTTTTTGCATTTTATTATAATTAAACTTGAATTCTGCCACTCGTGCCTGTATTATCGCCTTCCATAGTCCAGACTGGACGCCTTGGTACGGAGCCGGTACCGGATAGCATTATATTTGTCCCGGACATCAAATACGACCCAAGGAACCATAAGCAATGCTTCAAAATGATCAAGTTACATCTTTTGGCATTTTATGGCTATTAAACTAGAATTCCGCTAGTCGTGCCTGTATGATCGCCATCCATGGTCCAGGCTGGACGCCTTGGTATGGAGTCGATACCGGATCGCATGATATTTTTCTGGGACATCAAATAAAACCCAAGGAACCATAACCAACGCTTCAAAATGATCAAGTTACATTTTTTGGCATTTTATGGCAATTAAACTAGAATTCTGTTAGTCGTGCCTCTGTTATCACCTGCCATGGTCCAGGCAGGACGCCTTGGTACTGAGCCGGTACCGGATCGCATGATATTTCTCCAGGACATCAAATACTACCCACAGAACCATAAACAATGCTCTGAAATGATCAAGTTACATTGTTTTAGAATTTTTTGGCAATTAAACTAGAATTCCGACAGTCGTGTCTGTATTATCGCCTGCCATGGTCCAGGCCGGACGCCTTGGTACGGAGCCAGTACCGGGTCGCACGACATTGTCCGTGATATGAAATATGACCCAAGGAACCATAACCAACGCTTCGAAATGATCAAATTACTTTTTTTTAGCATTTTTTGGCCATTAAACTTGAAATCTGCTAGTCCTGCTTGTATTATCGCCTGCCATGGTCCAGGTCGGATCCTTGGTATAGAGCCGGTACCAAATCTCATGATATTTTTCCGAGACATCAAATATGACACAAGGAACCATAACCAACGCTTCGAAATGATCAAGTTACATTTTTTGGCATTTTATGGCAATTAAACTAGAATTCCGACAGTCGTGTCTGTATTATCGCCTGCCATGGTCCAGGTCGGATCCTTGGTATAGAGCCGGTACCAAATCTCATGATATTTTTCCGAGACATCAAATATGACACAAGGAACCATAACCAACGCTTCGAAATGATTAATTTACATTTTTTGGAATTTTATGGTAATTAAACTGGAATTTCGCCAGTCGTGCATGTATTATGGTCTGCCATAGTCCAGTCTGGGCGCCTTGGTACAGAGCCGGTACTGGATCGCATGATATTTGTCCAAGACATCAAATACGACCCAAAGAACGATATCCAACGCTTCTAAATGATCAAGTTACATTTTTTGGAATTTCATCGCAATTAAACTTGAATTTAGCCAATCGTGCATGTATTATCACCTGCCATGGTCCAGGTCGGACGCCTTACTACGGAGCCGGTACCGGATCGCTTGATATTTCTCAGGAACATCAAATATGACCCAAGGAACCATAACCAACACTTCGAAATGATCAAGTTACATTTTTGGCATCTTATGGCAATTAAATTGGAATTCCGCCAAGTCGTGCCTGTATTATCGCCTGCCATGGTCCAGGCCGGACGCCTTGGTACGGAGACGATACCGAATTGCATGATATTTGTCGTGGACATCAAATACGACCCAAGGAACCAAAACCAACGCTTGGTATGGAGTCGATACCGGATCGCATGATATTTTTCTGGGACATCAAATAAAACCCAAGTAACCATAACGAACTCTTCGAAATGGTCAAGTTACATTTTTTGGCAATTAAACTGGAATTCAGCCAGTCGTGCTTGTATTAGCGCCTGCCATGGTCCAGGCAGGACGCCTTGGTACAGAGCCGGTACCGGATCGCATGATATTTATCCAGGACATTAAATACGACCCATGGAACCATAACCAACGCTCTAAAATGATCAAGTTACATATTTTTGGCATTTTATGGCAATTAAACTGAAATTCCGCGAGTCGTGCCTATATTATCGCCTACCATGGTCCAGGCCGGACGCCTTGGTATGGAGCCGGTACCGGATCGCATGATATTTATCCAGGTTATCAAATACGACCCAAGGAACCATAACCAACGCTCTAAAATGATCAAGTTACATATTTTTGGCATTTTATGGCAATTAAACTGGACCGCAAGTCGTGCCTGTATTATCGCCTGCCATGGTCCAGACCGGACGCCTTAATACGGAGCCGGTGCTGGATAGCATGATATTTATCCAGGTTATCAAATACGACCCAAGGAACCATAACCAACACTTCGAAATGATCAAATTACATTTTTTTGTTATTTTGTGGCAATTAAACTGGAATTCCGTCAATCGTGCTTCTATTATCGCCTGCCATTGTCCAGTCCAGACGCCTTGGTACAGAGCCGGTACCGAATTGTATGATATTTCTTCGGGACATCAAATACGACCCAAGGAATCGTAACCAACGCTTGGAAATGATCAAGTTACATTTTTTTTGCATTTTATGGCAATTAAATTGGAATTTTCCAGTCGTGCCTCTTTTATCGCCTTCGATGGTCCAGGTCGGATGCTTTGGTATGGATCCGATACCGAATCGCATGATATTTGTCCGGGACATCAAATACAACACAAGTAACCAGAACCAACGCTTCGAAATGATCAAGTTACATTTTTTTGCATTTTATGGCAATTAAACTGGAATTCCGCCAGTCGTGCCTATATTGTTGCCTGCCATGGTCCAGGCAGGACACCTTGGTACGGAGCCGGTACCTGACCGCATGATATTTTTCTGAGACATCAAATACAACCCAAGAAACCATAACCAACTCTTCGAAACGATCAAGTTACATTTTTTGTAATTTTATGACAATTAAATTGGAATTCCGCCAAGTCGTGCATGTATTGTCGCCTGCCATGGTCCAGGCCGGACGCCTTGGTACGTAGCCGGTACTGAGTCGCATGATATTTGTCCGAGACATCAAATACGACCCGAGGAACCATAACCAATGCTTCAAAATGATCAAGTTACATTTTTTGGAATTTTATGGCAATTAAACTGGAATTTCCCCAGTCGTGTCTTTATTATCGCCTGCCATAGTCCATGCCGGATGTCTTGGTATGGAGCCGGTACTGGATAGCATGATATTTATCCGAGATATAAAATACGACACAAGGAACCATAACCAACGCTTCGAAATGATCAAGTTACATTTTTTTTGCATTTTATTATAATTAAACTTGAATTCCGCCACTCGTGCCTGTATTATCGCCTTCCATAGTCCAGACTGGACGCCTTAGTACGGAGCCGGTACCGGATAGCATGATATTTGTCCTGGACATCAAATATGACCCAAGGAACCATAACCAATGCTTCGAAATGATCAAGTTACATTTTTTGGCAATTAAACTTGAATTCAGCCAGTCGTGCTTGTATTAGCGCCTGCCATGGTCCAGGCCGGACGCCTTGGTACGGAGACGATACCGAATTGCATGATATTTTTCGTGGACATCAAATACGACCCAAGGAATCATAACCAACTCTTCGAAATGATCAAGTTACATTTTTTGGCATTTTATGGCAATTAAACTGGAATTCCGTTAGTCGTGCCGCTGTTATCACCTGCCATGGTCCAGGCAGGACGCCTTGGTACAGAGCCAGTACCGGATCGCATGATATTTATCTAGGACATCAAATACGACCCACAGAACCATAATCAATGCTCTGAAATGAATAAGTTAAATTTTTTTGGCATTTTATGGCAATTAAACTAGAATTCCGAAAGTCGTGCCTGTATTATCGCCTGCATGGTCTAGGTCGGACGCCTTGGTACGGAGCCAGTACCGGGTCGCACGACATTGTCCGTGATATGAAATATGACCCAAGGAACCATAACCAACGCTTCGAAATGATCAAGTTACATTTTTTGGCATTTTTTTGCATTTTTTGGCAATTAAACTTGAAATCCGCTAGTCATGCTTGTATTATCGCCTGCCATGGTCCAGGTCGGATCCTTGGTACGGAGCCGGTACCAAATATTATGATATTTATCCGAGACACAAGGAACCATAACCAACGCTTCGAAATTATTAATTTACATTTTTTAGCATTTTATGGTAATTAAACTGGAATTTCGCCAGTCGTGCATGTATTATCGTCTGCCATAGTCCAGTCCGGACGCCTTGGTACGGAGCCAGTACTGGATCACATGATATTTGTTCGGGACATCAAATACGACCCAAAGAACGATATCCAACGCTTCTAAATGATCAAGTTACATTTTTTGGAATTTCATAGCAATTAAACTTGAATTCAACCAATCGTGCATGTATTATCACCTGCCATGGTCCAGGCCGGACGCCTTACTACGGAGCCGGTACTAGATCGCATGATATTTCTCAGGGAAATCAAATACGACCCAAGGAACCATAACCAACACTTCGAAATGATCAAGTTACATTTTTGGCATTTTATGGCAATTAAATTGGAATTCCGCCAGTCGTGCCTGTATTACTGTCGGACGCCTCGGTACGGAGCCTATACTGGATCGCATGATATTTTTTCGGGACATCAAATATGACCCAAGGAACCATAACTAATGCTATGAAATGATCAAGTTATATTTTTTAGCATTTTATGGCAATTAAACTTGAATTCAGCCAATCGTGCCTGTATTATCGCCATCCATGGTCCATGCCGGACGCCTTGGTATGGGACTGGTATCGGATCGCATGATATTTGTCAGGGACATCAAATACCACCCAAGGAACCATACCCAACGCTTCGAAATGATCAAGTTACATTTTTTTGGTATTTTATGGCAATTAAATTGGAATTCTGCCAGTCGTGCCTGTATTATCGCCTGCCATGGTCCAGGACGGACGCCTTGGTACGGAGCTGATACCGGATCATATGATATTAGTCTGGGACATCAAATAAAACACAAGGAACCATAACCAACTCTTCGAAATTATGAAGTTACATTTTTTGGCATTTTATGGCAATTAAACTGGAATTCCGTCAGTCGTGCCTGTATTATCGCCTGCCATGGTCCAGGTCGGACGCCTTGGTACGGAGCCGGTACTGGAGAGCATGATATTTGTCCGGGACATCAAATACGACCCAAGTAACCATAACCAACGCTTCGAAATGAACAAGTTACATTTTTTGGCAATTTATGGCAATTAAACTGGAATTCTGCAAGTCGTGCTTGTATTATCGCCTGCCATGGTCCAGACCGGACACCTTAATACAGAGTCGGTACTGGATAGCATGATATTTATCAAGGTCATCAACTACGACCCAAGGAACCATAACCAACGCTTCGAAATGATCAAATTACTTTTTTTGGCATTTTATGGCAATTAAACTGGAATTCTGCAAGTCGTGCTTGTATTATCGCCTGCCATGGTCCAGTCCAGACGCCATGGTACGGAGCCGGTGCCGGATTGCATGATATTTATCCGGGACATCAAATACGACCCAAGGAGCCATAACCCACGCTTGGAAATGATCAAGTTACATTTTTTTGCATTTTATGGCAATTAAACTGGAATTCCGCCATTCGTGCCTATATTATCGCCTGCCTGGTCCAGGCCGCACACCTTGATACGGAGCCAGTATCGGACCGCATGATATTTGTCCGGGAAATCAAATACAACCCAAGAAACCATAACCAACTCTTCAAAACTATCAAGTTATATTTTTTGGAATTTTATGGCAATTAAACTGGAATTCCGCCAAGTCGTGCCTGTATTTTCACCTGCCATGGTCCAGGCCGGATGCCTTGGTACGTAGCCGGTACTGAATCACATGATATTTTTCCGGGACTTCAATTACGACTCAAGGAACCATGACCAATGCTTCAAAATGATCAAGTTACATTTTTTGGAATTTTATTGCAATTAAACTGGAATTTCGCAAGTCGTGCCTGTATTATCGCCTGCCATAGTCCATGCCGGACGCCTTGGTACGGATCCGGTACTGGATAGCATGATATTTCTCCGCGACATAAAATATGACACAAGGAACCATAACCAACGCTTCGAAATGATCAAGTTACATTTTTTGGCATTTTATTGTAATTAAACTTGAATTCAGCCACTCGTGCTTGTATTATTGCCTGCCATAGTCCAGGCTGGACACCTTGGTACAGAGCCGGTACCGGATAGTACGATATTTGTCCTGGAAATGAAATACTACCCAAGGAACCATAACCAATGCTTCGAAATGATCAAGTTACATCTTTTGGCATTTTATGGATATTAAACTAGTATTTCGCTAGTCGTGCATGTATTATCGCCATCCATGGTCCAGGACGGACGCCTTGGTATGGAGTCGATAACGGATCTCATGATATTTTTCTGGGACATCAAATAAAACCCAAGGAACCATAACGAACTCTTCGAAATGGTCAAGTTACATTTTTTGTCTTTTTATGGCAATTAAACTGGAATTCCGCTAGTCCTGCCTGTAATATCGCCTGCCATGGTCCAAGCCAGACGCCTTGGTACGGAGCTAGTACTGGATCACACGATATTTGTCCCGGACATCAAATACCACCCAAGGAACCATAACCAACGCTTCGAAATTATCAAGTTACATTTTTGTTATTTTATGGCAATTAAATTATAATTCTTCTAGTCGTGCCTATATTATCGCCTGCCATGGTCCAGGCCGGACGCCTTGGTATGGAGCCGATACCGGATCATATGATATTTGTCTAGGACATCAAATATAACACAAGGAACCATAACCAACTCTTCAAAATTATCAAGTTACATTTTTTGGCATTTTATGGCAATTAAACGGGAATTCCGCAAGTCGTGCCTGTATTATCGCCTGCCATGGTCCAGGCCGGACGCCTTGGTGCGGAGCCGGTACCGGATAGCATGATATTTGACTGGTACATCAAATATGACCCAAGTAACCGTAACCAAAGCTTCGAAATGAACAAGTTACATTTTTTGGCATTTTATGGCAATTAAACGGGAATTCCGCAAGTCGTGCCTGTATTATCGCCTGCCATGGTCCAGACCGGACGCCTTAATACGGAGGCGGTACTGGATAGCATGATATTAATCCAGGTCATCAAATACGACCCAAGGAACCATAACCAACGCTTCAAAATGATAAAATTACATTTTTTGGCATTTTATGGCAATTAAACTGGAATTCCGCCAGTCGTGCCTCTATTATCGCCTGCCATGGTCCAGTCCAGACGCCTTGGTACGGAGCCGGTACCGGATTGCATGATATTTCTACGGGACATCAAATACGACCCAAGGAGCCATAACCAACGCTTAGAAATGATCAAGTTACATTTTTTGGCATTTTATGGCAATTAAATTGGAATTTTGCCAGTCGTGCCTCTATTATCGCCTACGATGGTCCAGGCCGGACGCCTTGGTACGGGGCCGATACCAGATCATATGATATTTTTTTGGGACATCAAATACAACACAAGGAACCATAACCAACTCTTCGAAATTATCAAGTTACATTTTTTTTGCATTTTATGGTAATTAAACTGTAATTCCGCCAACCGTTCCTATATTATCGCCTGCAATGGTCCAGGCCGGACACCTTGGTACGGAGCCGGTACCTAACCGCATGATATTTGTCCGGGACATCAACTACAACCGAAGAAACCATAACAACCTCTTCGAGACGATCAAGTTACATTTTTTGGAATTTTATGGCAATTAAACAGGAATTCCGCCAAGTAGTGCCTGTATTGTCGCCTGCCATGGTCCAGGCCGGACGCCTTGGTACGTAGCCGGTACTGAATCACATGATATTTGTCCGAGACTTCAAATNGTGACTGTATTATCGCCTGCCATGGTACAGGCCGGACACCTTGGTACATAGCCGGTACCGGGTCACATGATATTTTCTGGGACATGAAATATGACCCAAGGAACCATAACCATGCTTCGAAATGATCAAGTTACATTTTTTGGCATTTTATGTCAATTAAACTGGAATTCCGCCACTCGTGCTTGTATTAGCGCCTGCCATGGTCCAGGAAGGATGCCTTGGTACAGAGCAGGTACCGGATCGCATGACATTTCTCCAGGATATCAAATACGATCCAAGGAACCATAACCAACGCTCTGAAATGATCAAGTTACATTTTTTTGGCATGTTATGGCAATTAAACTGGAATTCCGACAGTCGTGCTTGTATTATCGCCTACCATGGTCCAGGCCGGACACCTTGGTACGGAGCCAGTACCGGGTCGCATGACATTATCCGTGAAATGAAATATGACCCAAGGAACCATAACCAACGCTTCGAAATGATCAAGTTACATTTTTTGCAAATTAAACTTGAAATCCACTAGTCATGCCTGTAATATCGCATTCCATGGTCCAGGTTGGATCCTTGGTACGGAGCCTGTACCAAATCTCATGATATTTGTCCGAGACATCAAATATGACACAAGGAACCATAAACAACGCTTTGAAATGATTAGTTTACATTTTTTGGCATTTTATGGCAATTAAACTGGAATTCTGCCAGTTGTGCATGTATTATCGCTTGCCATGGTCCAGTACGGACGCCTTGGTACGGAGCCGGTACTGGATCGCATGATATTTGTCCGGGAAATCAAATACGACCCAAAGAACCTTAACCATCGCTTCTAAATGTTCAAGTTACATTTTTTTGCATTTTATAGCAATTAAACTTTAATTCAGCCAATCGTGCCTGTATTATCACCTGCCATGGTCCAGGCCGGACGCCTTGCTACGGAGCCGGTACCGGATCGCATGATATTTCTCAGGGACATCAAATATGACCCAAGGAACCATAACCAACACTTCGAAATAATCAAGTTACATTTTTTGGCATCTTATGGCAATGAAACTGGAATTCGGCTAGTCGTGCTTGTAATATCGCCTGCCGTGGTCCAGGCCGGACGCCTCGGTACGGAGCCTGTACCGGATCACATGATATTTGTCTGGGAGATCAAATATGACCCAAGGAACCATAACCAACGCTACGTAATGATCAAGTTATATTTTTTGGCATTTTATGCCAATTAAACTGGAATTCCGCCTGTCGTGCCTGTATTATTACCTGCCATGGTCCAGGACGGACGCCTTAGTACACAGCCGTTACCGGATGGCATGATATTTGTCCGGGACATCAAATACAACCCAAGAAACCATAACCAACTCTTCGAAAGGATTTTTTGGCATTTATGGCAATTAAACTAGAATTCTGTCAAGTCGTGCTTGCATTATCGCCTTCCAGGATCCAGGCCGGATGCCTTGGTACGTATCCAGGATCGAATCGCATGATATTTGTCCGGGACATCAAATACAACCCAATGATTCATAACCAACGCTTTGAAATGATCAAGTTACATTTTTCGGAATATTATTTCAATTAAACTGGAATTCCGCCAGCCGTGCCTGTATTATCGCCTGCCATAGGCCAGGCCGGACGCCTTGGTATGAAGCCAGTACCGGATCACATGATATTTCTCTGGGACATCAAATACGACCCAAGGAACCATAACCAAAATTTTGAAATGAGCAAGTTACAATTTTTGGCATTTTATGGCAATTAAACTGGAATTCTGCAAGTCGTGCTTGTATTATTGCCTGCCATGGTCGAGGCCGGACGCCGTGGTACGTAGCCGGTACTGAATTGCATGATATTTGTTCGGTACATAAAATATGACCCAAGGAACCATAACCAAAATTTTGAAATGAGCAAGTTACAATTTTTGGCATTTTATGGCAATTAAACTGGAATTGCGCCAGCCATGCCAGTATTATCGCCTGCCGTGGTCCAGGTTGGACTCCTTGTTACGGAGCCGATACCGAATCTCTTGATATTTGTCCGAGACATCAAATATGACACAAGGAACCATAACCAATGCTTCGAAATTATCAAGTTAAATTTTTTTGGCGTTTTATGGCAATTAAATTGGAATTCCGCCAGTCGTGCCTGTACTATCGCCTGCCATGGTCCAGGACAGACGCCGTATGGAGCCGTTAACGGATCACATGATATTTTTATAGGACATAAAATAAGACCCAAGGAACCATAACCAACACTTCGAGATGATCAAGTTACATTTTTTGGCATTATATGGCAATTAAACTGGAATTCCGTCAGTCGTGCATGTATTATCGCCTGCCATGGTCCAGGCCGGACGCCTTGGAACGGAGTCGGTACCGGATTGCATGATATTTGTCCGGGATATAAAATATTACCCAAGGAACCATAACTAACGCTTTGAAATGATCAAGTTACATTTTTTGGCATTTTATAGCAATTAAATAGGAATTCCGACAATCGTGCCTATATTATCGCCTGCCATGGTCCAGGCCGGACGCCTTGGTAAGGAGCCGGTACCGGGTCGCATGATATTTGTCCGGCACATTAAATATGACTCAAGGAACCAAAAACAAAGCTTCGAAATGATCAAGTTACATTTTTTAGCATTTTATGGCAATTAAACTGGAATTCCACTAGTCGTGCCTATATTAGCGCCTACCATGGTCCAGGGCGGACACCTTGGTATGGAGCCGGTATCAGATAGCATGATATTTGTCCGGGACATCAAATACGACCCAAGGAACCCTAACCAATACTTTGAAATGACAAAGTTACATTTTTTGGCATTTTATGGCAATTAAACTGGAATTCCGCCAGTCGTGCCTGTATTAGCGCCTGCCATGGTCTAGGCCGGACGCCTTGGTATGGAAACGATACCGGATCGCATGATATTTGTCCTGGACATCAAAATATGATCTAAGGAACCATAACGAACAATTCGAAATGATCAAGTTATATTTTTTGGCATTTTATGGCAATTAAACTGGAATTCCGCCAGTCGTGCCTGTATTAGCGCCTGCCATGGTCTAGGCCGGACGCCTTGGTATGGAAACGATACCGGATCGCATGATATTTCTCCAGGACATCAAATACGACCCATGGAACCATAACCAACGCTCTGAAATGATCAAGTTACATATTTTTGGCATTTTATGGCAATTAAAATGAAATTTCACCAGTCGTGCCTGTATTATCGCTTGCCATGGTCCAGGCCGGACACCTTAGTACGAAGCCGGTACCGGGTCGCATGATATTTGTCTGGGACATTAAATATGACCCAAGGAACCATAACCAACGCTCTGAAATGATCAAGTTACATATTTTTGGCATTTTATGGCAATTAAACTGTAATTCTGCCAGTCGTGCATGTATTATCGCCATCCATGGCCCAGGGCGGATGCCTTGGTATGGAACAGGTACCGGATCACATGATATTTTTCCGGAAATCAAATACAACCCAAGGAACCATAACCAACTCTTCGAAATGATCAATTACATTTTCTGGCATTTTCTGGCAATTAAACTTGAATTCCGCCAAGTCATGCCTGTATCATCGCCTGCCATGGTCCAGAACGGACGCTGTGGTACGTAGCCGGTACAGA
This sequence comes from Nicotiana paniculata, assembly GCA_005239505.1. Lineage (NCBI taxonomy): Eukaryota > Viridiplantae > Streptophyta > Magnoliopsida > Solanales > Solanaceae > Nicotiana > Nicotiana paniculata. Next base: position 9,639 of record ML366494.1, on the reverse strand, counting down.
ATCACATGATATTTTTCGGGGACGTCAAATATGACCCAAGGAACCATAACCAAAACTTTAAAATGATCAAGTTACTTTTTTTGGCATTTATTGCAATTAAACTGGAATTCCGCCAAGTCTTGCCTATATTATCGCCTGCCATGGTCTAGGTCGGACGCCGTGGTACGTAGCTTGTACCAAATCTCATGATATTTGTTCGGGAAATTAATATGACCCAAGGAACCATAACCAAAACTTTGAAATGATCAATTTACATTTGTTGGCATTTTATGGCAATTAAACTGGAATTCAGCCAGTCGTGCCTGTATTATCGCCATCCATGGTCCAGGCCGGGCTCCTTGGTATGGATCCGATACCGGATCGCGTGATATTTGTCCGGGACATCAAATACAACCCAAGAAACCATAACCAACTCTTCAAAAGGATAAAGTTACATTTTTTGGCAGTTTATGACAATTAAACTACAATTCTGCCAAGTCGTGCCTGCATTATCGCCTTCCATGGTCCATGCCGGACGACTTGGTACGTAGCCGGTACCGAATCGCATGATATTTGTCCGGGACATCAAATACAACCCAAGTATTCATAACCAATGCTTCGAAATGATCAAGTTACATTTTTTTGAATTTTATGGCTATTAAACTGGAATTCCGCAAGTTGTGCCTGTATTATTGCCTGCCATGGTCTAGGCCAGACACCTTGGTACGTAGCCAGTACCGAATCACATGATATTTGTTCGGTACATCAAATATGACCCAAGGAACCATAACCAAAACTTTGAAATGATCAAGTTACATTTTTTGGCATTTTATGGCAATTAAACTGGAATTCCGTCAGTCGTGCATGTATTATCGCCTGCCATGGTCCAGGCCGGACGCCTTGGAACGGAATCGGTACCAGATTGCATGATATTTGTTCGGGATATAAAATATTACCCAAGGAGCCATAACTAATGCTTTGAAATGATTAAGTTACATTTTTTGGCTTTTTATAGCAATTAAATAGGAATTCCGACAATCGTGCCTATATTATCGCCTGCCATGGTCCAGGGCGGACGCCTTGGTATGGAGCCGGTATCAGATAGCATGATATTTGTTCGGGACATCGAATATGACCCAAGGAACCCTAACCAATACTTTGAAATGACCAAGTTACATTTTTTGGCATTTTATGGCAATTAAACTGGAATTCCGCCAGTCGTGCCTGTATTAGCGCCTGCCATGGTCTAGGCCGGACGCCTTGGTATGGAGACGATACCGGATCGCATGATATTTGTCCTGGACATCAAAATATGATCCAAGGAACCATAACGAACTATTCGAAATGATCAAGTTATAATTTTTGGCATTTTATGGCAATTAAACTGGAATTCCATCAGTCGTGCCTCTATTATCGCCTGCCATGGTCCAGGCCGGACGCCTTGGTACAGAGTCGGTACCGGATCGCATGATATTTCTCCAGGACATCAAATACGACCCATGGAACCATAACCAACGCTCTGAAATGATCAAGTTACATATTTTTGGAATTTTATGGCAATTAAACTGAAATTCTGCCAGTCGTGCCTATATTATCGCTTGCTATGGTCCAGGACGGACACCTTAGTACGAAGCCGGTACCGGGTCGCATGATATTTGTCTGGGACATTAAATATTACCCAAGGAACCATAACCAACGCTTCGAAATGATCAAGTTACATGTTTTGGAATTTTATGGGAATTAAACTGTAATTCTGCCAGTCGTGCATGTATTATCGCCATCCATGTCCCAGGGCGGACGCCTTGGTATGGAGCAGGTACCGGATCACATGATATTTTTCCGGAAATAAAATACAACCCAAGGAACCATAACCAACTCTTCGAAATGATCAATTACATTTTCTGGCATTTTCTGGCAATTAAACTTGAATTCCGCCAAGTCATGCCTGTATCATCGCCTGCCATGGTCCAGACCGGACGCTGTGGTACGTAGTTGGTACAGAATCACATGATATTTTTCCGGGACATCAAATATGACCCAAGGAACCATAACCAAAACTTTAAAATTATCAAGTTACATTTTTTGGCATTTATTGCAATTAAACTGGAATTCCGCCAAGTCTTGCCTATATTATCGCCTGCCATGGTCTAGGTCGGACGCCGTGGTATGGAGCCGGTACCGGATCGCATGATATTTGTCCGGAACATCAAATATGACCCAAATAACCATAACCAACTCTTCGAAATGATCAAGTTACAGTTTTTGGCATTTTATGGCAATTAAACTGGAATTCCGGTAGTCCTGCCTGTAATATCGCCTGCCATGGTCCATGGCAGACACCTTGGTACGAAGCTGGTACTGGATCGCATGATATTTGTCGGGGACATCAAATACCACCCAAGGAACCATAACCAATGCTTTGAAATGATCAAGTTACGTTTTTTGGCATTTTATGGCAATTATATTTGAATTCTGCCAGTCGTGCCTGTATTATCGCCTGCCAAGGTCCAGCCGGACGCCTTGGTACGGAGCTAATACCGGATAATATGATATTTATCTGGGACATCAGATACAACACAAGGAACCATAACCAACTCTTCGAAATTATGAACTTACATGTTTTGGCATTTTATGGCAATTAAACTGGAATTCCGCCAGTCGTGCCTGTATTTATCACCTCCCATGGTCCAGACCGGACGCCTTGGTACGAAGCCAGTACCGGATCGTATGATATTTGACCAGGACATTAAATATGACCCAAGGAACCATAACCAACTCTTCGAAATTATGAAGTTACATTTTTTGGCATTTTATGGCAATTAAACTGGAATTCTGCCAGTCGTGCCTGTATTTATCACCTCCCATGGTCCAGACCGGACGCCTTGGTACGAAGCC
>ML366493.1:0-12052 GCA_005239505.1 Nicotiana paniculata | reverse complement strand
GTGCCATCACGACCTTATGGATTTTGGGTCGTGACAACATGGTATCAGAGCGCTAGGTTCCCTCAGGTCTCACAAGTCATGAGCTAGTCTAGTAGAGTCTTGCGGATCGGTACGGAGACATACGTACTTATCTTCGAGAGGCTACAGGGCTGTTAGGAGTACTTCCCTTCTTGATTCCTCATCGTGCGATGCGCTTCCCTTAAGTCTTATGCCTAAGTTCATTCCTACTCAATATTACGCATCGCGAAGCGCTTGCTATGAATCAGGAATTTGAGGAATTGAAATGGTGCTACGGATGTATGTAGAGATGTTTCCATGTGTAATTGGTTGGGGCTGTTGTTATGGCCCTGCAGAAGAATAATATGTTGTTTCAGCTCAGTAGCTGTGTTTCTGGGAGCCGTGAGGCTATGCTCAGGTAGTGATGATGCTTGCAATTGGTTATCGCGCGATGTCGATATGATGATAGAATGCTTACCCATATGTTGGGGGTGATGAATAGTTTGAGGGGAGGTCTTCTCAGAGTGTGATTTCGAGATTTCGGTATTTTAGTTCCGGCAGGGGGGAGGCATTTGGATTATGAATGGTCCGGTTGGGGTTGATAAAGTAGCAAGACTTGGTATCTTCAAGTGAGGTGGTATATGCACATGTGACGTGAAGTCGTCGTCATTGATCGAATGAAATGTGTTAAGTTCGTCAGTGCTATGGTTTCTTAGGTTGCATGGGGTCAGAGTATTCAGAAGGAGTATTGAAGAATGTGATTTGCAGAGACCACGAGGTGTGGTGGTTCAGTACCGGATAAGTGTTGATAATGAAGGCAACTAGAGAAAGATGATCTTCGGAGAGCTTGAAGTCGTGGTGATATACTGGTTTGAGAGCTACAAAGAACGGTCCTGAAGTGAGGCTAGGCGGTGGTTCCATTTATAGGAGGCCAGGTGTAAGAAGCGAAAGTCGAGCAGCCGCAAAGTGGGGGAGCGGCAACATAGCTTGGAATTTGAAGATATTGTCGCACATTTAATAGATGTCCATGAGGAGCGGACAAACTAGTAAAGGTGGTAAATGAAGCAGGTCGTAGGATGGGGTATTGAAGTCGCAGAGAGCGTGCATTTCAGCGTAGTTGGAAGGTGTCCGCGAGTGATTTCCACAGGTGGGTTATCTCCTGTGAATAGAGTAGCGGTATCATGGTTGGCAGGTCTCGGTGAGGGGTTCTAGTAGCTATTCGGTAGGAGGCGGAATGTGTGAATGATGCTAGAGAATTTGAGCATTTAGGGAGTGCTAGCGAGAGAATTTGGAAGAATTGGACGGATTGGTTGAGCAAGATCATGTTATCAAAGGAGAAAGGATCTCGGCAGGGTCTAGAGTGGTGCAAGGAGTAACTTCGGGCTAAGTGGGGAGTCCCACCATCTGCAGTTGGGTTATAGGGTTTTCCTCTCATAGGGTTGCGGATTGTCGGTGTGTTGGCAAGTTATTTCAGCTAAGGGAAAGGAGTAAAATGGTGATTGTGCGTGGGATTTGATGAATGTGTGCAAAAGTTGGCCCTGTCAGGCCAGGGTTAGGCTTTGGAAGATTCAGAATTTTGCTTAAGGCATAGGGGAGTTGTCAGGGTAGTGAATCAGTCACGTGCTTCAAGAAAAAGGGTGTCCAGGTGCTAGAAGAGCCTTGGAGTTGATTGTATTCGGGGCACCAGTCAGAGTGGGTGACTCTCAATGGAGGTCCTAGTGAATTCTAAAGTTAAGAATGCAGCGTTTAAGGGTTTCAGGTAGCAGTATGATCGAGAATCGAGCAATTTCAGAGTAATTTCTGAGAAAAAGAAAGATGGTTGGAATGTTCTATGATATGTTTTAGCATGCAAGATAGTATTGGAAGAGTGAGAGAAATAAACTCCGGATTGTAGAAAGATTATCAGGAGGGTATGAGATGGGTTGCGGGATTTAGGCAGCATGGCGTCGTGAATCAAGGTCACTCGGGATGAGTGAGAGTTGAGTTTTCTATGAGTTGAAGGAATTTGCTATTATTCCTGAGGAAATTGAGGATGTTAAAGAAGATAGATTCATTAGCCATGGTTGAATGGCACGTTTGCGGTAGTGATCAGTTCCTTTTATGTGATTAAGTTATGCATGTGGTTTGTGCCGGTGTGTGCGGGTCTTGTCGGCCGTCGTAACGGATTTCATGTGGGAGCATTTGAATGCTATGGCTTGTCAGGTGTAGGCGAATCTCGAAAGGGTTATGGTGGTATAGACTACTACTTAAGGATTTGCATGTTGGGTGATTGTGGGAATTCACTCGTGTGTTTAGATGGTACTTCTGAATTGAGTTAAGTAAGAGGTTTCTATATGATGAAGTGTTCACCCTATTAGTGGTTCAGAAGTTATGATGGAATTCTTGCGCTACCTCATGTTGGCACGTTAGGTGCGGTAAGCAGTATGTAACTGGGAGTGAGAATCGAGATTGCGGTCGGGGTTAATAAGGATGTCATGAGCTCGTAAAATCAAGAAAAAAGGATTTGAAAGTTCAGAGTAAGCTGGTTTATCTTCAGTGTCACCTGAGATTGATATTCGGTGGAAGAGGCTTTGTGCCCTGGTCATGAGTTCTTGATATGTCTTGTTGCCTTGTGTGGAAGGTCGGGGAAGCATGACCGCGAAAAGATCGTATAAATGTGACATGTAGTCACTTGAAGGATTGAAGACTTGGACTGAGTGTAAGGAAGTGCAATATTTTTTATTTGAGAATTTATGCCTGGAGGGCGTTCCGTTTAGTTGATTATGGATTATGGGGTGTTTGTCCCGGTGATGATAGTTGTACTCGTATATTATGAGAGAAAGTGGGTTAATATGGACCCAGATAAAAGCTATTGGCTTAGATGGTGCGTGCAAGGTAGACTCGATGTTTGTGGATGGATTTAAATATGATTATGGGCTCCATATGAGCCAGGCATGTTCATTTCAGTAGAGCGCTTTTCATGGAAAGGTATTAGAACAGCGTATGTTGTTCCGTCTTCGTCAAATTCATGTGTAATTGTGATTTGTGCCGTGTAAGTTGTGAAACGGCTTGCTAATTTCCTATGTGTTGAGGTCCCGCGTAGTGGGGACGTTATGTGAGCAGGATAGCTCTTGAGATCCAGAGTGTATATATATATATCGCACCTCAGTTGTGCTTGAGTTTTGTAGCATGCGGCTTTATCAGTCTCCCCAGGATGGTATTATGCACTTACCGTGCTTATGATTGATATTCAGCAATTTGTGAAATAGTGAGCGATTCAGCTCCCTGTATATTTCCTTATGTGAGTTTTATGATGGGATCGGGTGGCACGCCGCCACGGGTATGTTATTTAGATCGGGTTGCACGCCGCAACAGTATGATGATGAGAAGGGTTAATATGTATTTATTTTTCTTATGTTTTATTTCCTAATTTCTGAGAAAATTTCATATTAGTTGCGTGAGTTGAATAGTCCCTTCCTGAGTCATTTCTTACCTATCATGTTCGAGTTATGGCCTAGTGGCGCGATGTGGTACCATGTGAGGCTGTTGGTCATGTTTGGGGTGATTTGTTGTCAGAGCAGTTCATACTGGGTGAGACGAGATTATCGGATCAGGAATCGGTGCGATAAGGTTATGTGAAGTGTATATTGAAGACCAAATACCACTATTCAGGTTCATAATGAGGTGATGATTCTAGTCAAGATGAGGCATTCAATGATTTGTTAACTCTGCAGTTGGGTATGAATTTCTACACATCTCCTCCGTTGTGGTGGTATCATCAGCATTATAGCAGGATGTATGTATATATATCATGAGGTGCATTGGGAGCATCAGATTCGTGGAATTTTGGCTATTTGGGTTCAGGGAATGTCATTGTGGTCAGATGGTGAGTTATGCGGTGCATGGTGCTGATTCGGCAAAAGTATGCAGTCGTGTCCTGGTATATCGGGTGGTGGATGATACGGTGTTTATGTATTGGAAATAGGCCTGGCAGAGGAAATTTCAGGTATTGGAACTAGGTTCTGAGCTTATTATATGGATAAAAGAAGAAATCTTCAGATTTTATCAAGCTAATGTACTCAACTGGGTTGTGGTAGCGGGCAGGTGCTCAAAAGGTTAAACACTGATTTCAGATAACTCCAGAGCAGTTCTTAGCACGTTCGAGGACGAACGTCGGTTTAAGTGGGGGAGAATGTAACGACCCGACCAATCATTTTGAGATCTAGCACGTCGTTCAGCGGTTTGAAGTCATGAGCAGCTCCATTTCAGGTATTATGACTTGTAGGTGTGGTCGAAATTGAATTTTGGAAAGTTTAGAGTTGATTTGGAAAGGAAATTCTCATTTTAGAAGCCTTAAGTTGGAAGAATCAACTAAGATTGGAATTTTGATTAAACGACCTCCGAATCAGGATTTGAAGGTTCCTGTAGGTTTGTATGATGACTCGGACTTGGGCGTATGTCCGGATCGGGGTTTGGATAACCTGGGAGCGTTTCGGCGTATATTATGGAAGTTAGAATTTTAGAAGAATTTCATAGATTTGGGCTTGAAGTGCATTTCAGTGTTGTTGATATCCGTTTGGGATTCTGAGTCTGGGAATAGCTCATATGGTGATTCTGGAGTTGGGAGCGCGATCGGAAGTGAATTTGGATGTTCGTAGGTCATTTTGGAGTCATTTGGCTAAAGATAGAAATTTGAAGGTTTTTCAGAAATCCGACCGGAAGTGGAAGTTTTGATATCGAGGTCGGAATGCGATTCCATAAGTTGGAGCAGGTCCGTAATTTCGAATATGACTTGTGTGCAAAATTTGGGGTCAATCGGACGTGATTTGATAGGTTTCGGCATCGAATGCATAAGTTGGAAATTTCTAAGTTCATAAAGTTGGGATTTGGATGCGATTCGTGGTTTCAATGTTGTTTGATGTGATTTGAGGCCTCGAGCAAGTCTGCATTACGTTTTGGAACAGGTTGGTATAATAGGACGGGGTCCCGGGGACCTCGGGTGGATTCCGGGTGGTTAACGGATCAAGTTTGGGAGTTTGAAGAAGGCTGAGGTTGCTGCCATCTGGTGTGACCGCACCTGGGAGGATTTGGACGCAGGTGCAGAGCCGCAGGTGCGAAGGATGGATGGTCTGGCTGGGAGCGCAGGTGCGATGGCATTTCCGCACCTGCGAAGACGCAGATCTGGATAGTTGGCGCAGGTGCAATTATTTAGCTGGAGTTGAGGCAGCCGCAGGTGCGTAGGATGGATGGTCTGGCTGGGAGCGCAGGTGCGATGGCATTTCCGCACCTGCGAAGACGCAGATCTGGATAGTTGGCGCAGGTGCAATTATTTAGCTGGAGTTGAGGCAGCCGCAGGTGCGTAGGTAGGACCGCAGGTGCGGAATCGAGGCTGGGCAGAATGTTTTTAAATCGTGAATTGCTGGCCATTTCTTCATTTCTTCTTTGGCTTAGGTGATCTTGGAAGGCTTCAAAGGGAGTATTTCTTCATGAAATGTCAAGGTAAGTAACTCATTCATCCTTCTAAGATTATATGCATGGATTAGGCATGGAAATTTGTAGGAAATTGGGAAATCTTAAAGGAATCTAGAATATGGTAATTAGGATTTTTAGCCACGACTTGAGCATGGAATGTAGAGTAAATTGTATATTTAAGTTAGTAAAGCTATGGGTAGAATGTATCTTCGATAAATATCGGATTCCAGGCACGTGGGCCCGAGGGCATTTTGGTCATTTCACTAAATCGAGTTGGGAAGTTATATAATTTGGAATTGTTGCAAGTATTAGAATATATTTTCATTGGTTTGTCATTGTTTGGATAGTTTTGGGGCGTGGTGCGTATGTTGGAGTCGTCGGAAGGGCTTGGAAGCCGGTATTGGAACTTCGGAGCGAGGTAAATCTCCTTTCCAACTTTGTGAGGGGGAATTGTCCCCCTAGGTGAACTAATTAAGTATGTGTTACTATCTGCGGGGGCTACGTACGCACGAGGTGACGGGAGTGCGTGCGTAGCTACTATTATTCCATGTCCGGGTAGCCTAGGACCCACTAGCATGCCTTACCTGTCGTACTTGTGATCTTGTCTGTAATATTAAACTGCTAATATAATTGAAATTGTAATTGAATGACTAAAGAAGATTAGCGTTTATTTTCTTAAGCATCTAAAAAGAGAATTGATTTCCTTCGCGGGCAATTGTGTTTCCGGATAAGGTTATGTTATTAAACATTATAAAAAGACTTGGCAAGTGAATTTCGAAAAAGGGTTCAAATACTAGTTTGTGTTTTCAAAAGAGAAATCTGTCATTTACTTGAGTATTTGTTTTCCCGACGTAGTCGGGGTGGACTGTTGATTGTGCATGACTGCATGTGACCGCTTTGCAATTTACATTCCGCGAGCGGAGTGTTATTTCCTCCACTCTCATGGGAGCGGGTCGTACGCCTCGGCGAGATTGAAAGAAATATTATGGTTCGGGTCGTTCGACCCTCGGCAGTGCATAGAGATGATTATTATGATGGCTCAGGTCGGTTGTCCTTATCCCGTATGCGCATGCTAAATTGTAAAATGTTTTTCAAAATTGTGAAGTGATAAGATATTTGGGGGAAAATAAAGAAGAAATTGTGGATTTATGATATTTGGGGGAAAATAAATAAGAAATTGTGGATTTATGATATTTGGGGGAAAACAAAGAGGAAATTGTTTATTTAAGATATTGTGGAAAATATTGAGAAAGTGGTAACTGTTGATTTATTTCCAGTACTTACTTGGATTTCAGTGCCTTATATATATGTTGATTTACTACCTTTACATGCCTATCGTGTCCATCTTATACTGTTAATTAAGTTGTTGGCCCCTAGTGAATGTCTTATTCGACCTCTCGTCACTACCTCTCTGTGGTTAGGCGGGCGACTTACTGAGTACACGTTGTTTTTGTACTCATACTGCACTTGTTGTGCATATTTTTATTGCACAGTAGAAATGTGGAAGATTTGGAGACTTAGGCGAGTTGCATCATCCGGAGGCGATCCGCAGCTGATAGAGTCTCCCTCGTATTGTATTTTTTTTAATTTTAAATTTCCTAGTCCAATTTGTATTTCGGACAGGCTTAGTGATGATTGTATAAATTCTTAGAAATAGCTCATGTACTTGTGACACCGGGTTCTGGGATGTGTTGGGATGTAATTGCTAAAGTGTAATATTTAAATCATTATTTACTTAACAGATTTTTATTTAGTTATTATGTAATAAAGTGAAAGGAAATGTTTTTCATAAATGTTTAAACCGAAATTTATTTCGATTTATTAATGATTGGCTTTCCTGACAATGATGTCCGGCGTCATCACGACCTTATGGATTTTGAGTCGTGACAGATTCTGCGGTGGACCGAGTTTATCGGTCCTGTATGGTTACATTCTGCGGGTTCGAGACTCGGTCGGATCTCTTATTGCTCTACATGGTTGATTTCGAGGTTATTTTAGGCATGGATTAGCTATCTCTTATCATGCCGTGCTAGATTGCCATGCCAAGATAGTTACTTTAGCCATGCCCGAGTCGCCTAGGCTGGAGTGGAGAGGTTCCTCAGTTAGTGCAGCCAGCGGGGTTATTTCATTCCTGAAGGCTCGAGATATGGTCGATAAGGCTTGTCTGGCCTATCTTGATTGTGTTGGGGACACCACCACCGAGTCTCCGACGATTGATTCAATGCCAGTTGTTCGAGAGTTTGCTGATGTATTTCCTTTAGACCTTTCGGGCATGCCTCCAGATCGTGATATTGATTTCTGAATTGATGTAGCTCCAGGCACTCAGCCTATTTCCATTACCTCGTACCGTATGGCTCCGAAGGAGTTGAAGGGGCAGCTTGAGGAGTTGTTGGCTAAGGGGTTTATCAGACCGAGTGTATCGTCGTGGGGTGCTCCAGTCCTATTTGTGTAGTAGAAGGATGGGTCTATGCGGATGTGTATTGATTACCGCCAGTTGAACAAGATCACCATTAAGAACAAGTACCCTTTGTCGCGCATCGATGATTTATTTGACCAGCTACAGAGTGCTAGGATGTTTTCTAAGATTGATTTGAGATCGGGATATCATCAGTTGAAGATTCGGGCCTCAGATGTTCCGAAGACTGCTTTTCGTACGAGATATGGCCACTATGAGTTCCTGGTGATGTCCTTTGGCTTGACTAATTCCCCAGCAGCATTCATAGACTTGATGAATAGGGTGTTCAGTACGTATATTGATTCCTTTGTCATTGTCTTTATTGATGACATATTGATTTACTCACGTAGACTGGGGGAGCACGAGCAGCATTTGAGAATGGTGCTCCAGACTTTGCCGGAACAGAAGCTATATGCTAAGTTCTCCAAGTGTGAGTTCTGGTTGGATTCGTANATTGACTTCAGCACCAGTTCTGGTATTGCCTTCCGGTTCTGGGATGTACACAGTATATTGTGACGCTTCACGCGTTGGCTTGGGGTGTGTGTTGATGCAGGAAGGGAGAGTTATTGCTTATGTTTCGCGCCAGCTGAAGGTTCATGAGAAGAATTACCCTATGCACAATTTGGAGTTAGCGGCGATTGTTCATGCTCTTAAGATTTGGAGGCACTACTTGTATGGGGTGTCCTGTGAGATTTATACAGACCACCGCAGCTTGCAGCACTTGTTCAAGCAAAGAGATCTTAATTTGAGGCAGCGCAGATGGCTTGAGTTGTTGAAGGATTATGATATCACCATTCTTTATCATCTGGGCAAGGCAAATGTGGTAGCAGATGCCTTGAGCAGGAAGGCAGAGAGTATGGGTAGTTTGGATTATATTGCAGCAGAGGAGAGACCTCTAGCCTTGCACGTTCAGTCCTTGGCTAATCGCCTGGTGAGATTAGACCTTTCAGAGCCTCATCGAGTTTTAGCACATGTGGTTGCTCAGACTTCGTTATTGGGGGAGATTAAGGCCCGGCAGTTTGATGATCCGTGCTTAGTAGAGCTTCGGGAGACAGTAGTACAGGGTGGTGCCAAGGAGGTTACTATTGTCGAGGATGGTGTTTTGTGACTTCAAGGCCATTTATGTGTTCCTAATGTTGATGGCCTAAGAGGGAGGATTCTAGAGGAGGCGCATAGTTCTCGGTATTCTGTTCATCCTGGTGCTACAAAGATGTATCGTGATTTGAAGCAGCATTACTGGTAGAGGCGGATGAAGAAGGACATTGTGGAGTATATGGCTAGGTGTCTTAATTTCCAGCAGGTTAAGTACGAGCACCAGAGGCCAGAAGGCCTACTTCAGCAGATGCCCGTTCCGGAGTGGAAGTGGGAACGCATCACTATGGACTTCGTGGTTGGGTTGCCTCGGACTCTGCGGAAGGTTGACGCGGTTGGGTCATTGTGGATATATTGACCAAATCGGCGCATTTCATTCCAGTGGCTACTACATATACTTCTGAGAGGTTGGAATAGATCTACATTCGGGAGATAGTCCGGTTGCACGGTGTGCCGGTGTCCATTATATCAGATCGAGGTCCTCAATTCACCTCGCACTTTTGGAGAGCATTGCATAGTGAGATGGGTACCCAGATAGACCTCATCACAGCATTTCATCGTCAGACTGATGGCCAGTCGGAGCGTACAGTTCAGATATTGGAGGACATGCTCAAGGCATGTGTGATTGACTTCGGAGGTCAGTGGGACCAGTTCTTGCCTTTGACCGAGTTTGCTTACAATAATAGTTATCAGTCCAGCATCAAGACGGCTCCATTTGAGGCTTTGTATGGTCGGCGATGTCGTTCTCCTATCGGGTGGTTTGTGCTTGGCGAGGCTAAGTTATATGGCACCGACCTGGTGAGGGATGCTTTGGAGAGGGTGAAGTTGATGCAGGAGAGTCTCCGCACAGCACAGTCCAGACAGAAAAGTTACGCGGATCAGAGGGCGCGTGATGTATCATTTATGGAGGGAGACAATGTTATGTTGAAGGTCTCGCCGATGAAGGGTATTATGAGGTTCGGGAAGAGGGGAAAGCTGAGCCAGAGCTTTATAGGTCCCTTCGAGGTGTTGAGGCGTGTTGGGGAGGTTACTTATGAGCTAGCTTTACCTCCCAGCTTATCAGGAATTCATCCGGTCTTTCATGTATCCATGCTCCGGTGGTACCACGCTGACTTCTCTCACGTGATTGATTTCAGCACCATTCAGTTGGATGAGAGGTTGGGCTACGAGGAGGAGCCAGTTTCTATTATTGATAGACAGGATCGCCAGTTGAGGTCCAAGAGAGTTTCTGCGATGAAGGTCCAGTGGAGGGGCCAACCAGTCGAGGAAGAGACCTGGGAGTCTGAGGAGGACATGCAGAGAAAATATCTGTACTTATTCAGCACTCCAGGTATGATTCTAGACCCGTTCGAGGACAAATATTTATTTAAGAGGTGGAGAATGTAACGACCCGACCGGTCGTTTTGCATTATCGGACCCCGTTCCCCCAACTGAAACTTCCCATAGCGGCTTATTGTGATTTATGACTTGCCGGGGCGGGTGGTCCGGGATTCGGAAGTGTTTAGAGCAGTAAATGAAAACTTAGTTCCTTAAGGTTGGCCTTTTTGGCCAAGTTTGACTTCGGTCAACATTTTGAGTAAATGACCTCATAATCGAGTTTCGACGGTTCCGGTAGCTTCGTATGATGATTTCGGACTTGGGCGTATGTTCAGAATGGGTTTTGGATGACCCGGGAGAATTTCGGCGCCCAAAATCGAAATAAGAGTTTCCTTAAGTTCATATTGTGGTTTTGGACGTGGTTTTGTGTTATCGAGGTCCAAACGGAATTTCGAGACCGGGAATAGTTTCTTTATGTCATTTATAACTTGCCTGCAAAATTTGGTGTCATTCCGAGTAGTATAGGTCGGTTCGGTGCATTGATATCGAATTCAAGAACTTGAAGTTCTTAAGTTTTGATTCTAGGGGTTTTGAGGTGTGATTTTGAGTTTTTGCATTATTTTGAGTGTTCCGAAGGCTCGAGCGAGTCCGTATTATAATTTGGGACTTGTTAGTATATTTGGACGGGGGCTCGGGTGGGCCCGGGTGCCTCTCGGGCATCAAACAAGGCCAAAAACCAGCTGAAATAGTTGTTGGTGCACCTGATTTGGTGTGACCGCAGGTGCGGTTGCCCAGTCGCAGGTGCGGGACCGCTCCTACGGTCCCAGCCTCGCAGGTGCGACCCCCAGGTGGGCTGCCCAGTTCTCGCTGGTGCGGGCCCTTTCCCGCGGGTGCGGAGACGCAGGTGCAGACTCCCAGCCTCGCAGGTGCGAGCTATTGCTCGTAGGTGCGAGACCGCATGTGCGGTCCTTGAGCCGCAGGTGCGGAACCACCGTAGGCAGTGTGTTCTTTTAAAACACGGGAAATGTTCATTTTCTCCATGTTTCTTCCACTATTGTCGACCTAGAGAGCTTGGGAAAGAGCCAATCCACCTAGCTACTGATAAGGTAAGTAAATTCTACCCTAGTATTAGTTTAATACATGAATTATTAGTTAAATTAACTACTTAATTAGTGAAAATCAAGGAATTGGGTAGTAACCTAGGGCGTTCGAAAATTTATAGAATTACCCGTGAATTGGCTATGAAATCATTTATTAACGATCTTTAGGTTATGGGTGAGTGTTTCCTTCGAGAATTTTCAGAATTCGAGCATGCGGGCCCGGTGGTGGATTTTGGGGTTTCTTCAAGAATGATGAATTGACTAAATAAGTAGGAGAATTTCATGCTTTGAGTATAATTTGATATATTTACGTAACGTTTGATTAGTTTCGAGTCCTTGGGAGACGAGTTTGGAGTTTCGGGCGCGTTCTTGGTCCGGGAAGTAGATTCGACACGAGGTGAGTCTCCTTTTTGGGAACTGTCCCCCTAGGTGATTTAAATGGCTATGTGCTAATGTTTGTGGGGGCTACGTACGCACAAATTGACGAGAGTCCATACGTAGTAACTATTATTGTTATGTCCGGGTAGTTAGGCCTACACCATGCCTTGTGTTTTCTTTTCCTTGAATGAACTATATACTTGATGAATTAATGTTACATGCGGCTTGTTTCCCTGAGATCATGGAATTTGAGAAATTTTAA